>CABFOV010004511.1:0-29409 GCA_902141375.1 Timema poppense | reverse complement strand
AAATGGTGAGACGTTGCAAAATGTTGTTATATATTATAATAATTTATATATATAAATATATATCATAATAATATAAAGTTAACGTCTGGAATGTGATTTTGTGGTATTGTTTGTTTATAGTGAACGTGATAGTTTAAAATCCCATTAGCTGCGAGATACGATGAGTAGTATATTTTTCAAGTGCAATTAAGTTTCTTTGGACGGAATTATTAAGATAGCTAGTTACTGAAGTGTATGCACAGTACACAATAGGATTTGTGAAGAAAAAGATTGTAAAATCTATTTAAACAGGTTATTAAACAATATGAAAACCAAACAACTTTAAAAGATCTGAAACTTTAGTTGTTTTCCAAATCCCAAACAGACTTTTTTTAAACATATACAACAATGATAATTACTGCACCAGGTAACACGACCCATGTTATAATAATATACACCTAATTTCATATCTGAGGGAACTGCAGGTCTTATGGAGAAAAGATTTATCTTCTTTCTCTCAATGTTATCGGTTGCCAAACCTCCTAGCTTTCGGTTGTTGGGAAGTGAGGGGGGAAGGTTTACTTGGAAATCCCTCATTATAAACAATGTGGCATGGGGAGGTTTGGGGGTTCAATTGACAGGCAAAAATATTTCCTATCGGTGTACAGCCTTTTCTAGAAACATTAACTATTTCCACAATAGTATTTTTTTCAAGATTGAAGTTTATTAACTTCTTATATTCCCCACGTAATTATGCTTAAAATTATTTTATGTATAAAGCTTTATTCCTCATAATTATTATACAAACAAATATATTACAACATGCATTTTATATTAAATGCTATGAATTACATTATTACTTGCTATTAGTAATACAATTAGGAAGGTCACTATCAATATCAATCAAAGCTTTAATTTTCTCTAGGTAAGTAATTCATTGTTACGGTAAAGTGAATGTACCTTTCTGCGAATTGCTGCTTGAGTAAAAGTGTCATATTTATCCAAACGCTTCATTTGAGTGCAGATATTTCCTTTTTGATTGGTGTCAGTAACTTTCCCTTAGTTAAGAATACTTGTTTAAAAGAGATTATTAACTTATAAGACACACATGTAGCTTCTGCAGTCTGCATTGTCACTTGATTTACTGAACAAGTTCCGTCTTAACGAAAATAGATCTAAGACTCTTAACACCATTGCCCTTTCTCTACTAATTAATATTTTCCTCTTGGAATTTAATTGTTTGTAACAAGCCGGAGATTCATTAATGTGCATTATATTCTAACTGTTAACATTACCCTATTATTCAAACAAATATATTAATATGCAAATAAAACTATAATTTCACAACCTTAACAGCAAAAAAACAACACAAACAGCATTATACCCACAAATATTAACGTGATAAATAACCAATATTTTTCCATACAGATTACTAATAAAATATTAGTGTTTATTTAGTGAATGTTTTGAGCTAGCTATTAGGAGCACGAGACTCAGACTATTGTAACTTTACGACTTTTCTGGAGGAAGAAGCCCCAGTTACTGGCAGCAACGACAGCCCAGCATTGCCAAATTTTATATACATTTGAAGGAAGACTGATGACGGAAAGCAAAAGAATGACAACGCTGTTGCTCAATAGTAAGCATGCAGTTCCCTCAGCTATGAAATTAGGTGTAGCTCGAGTGAATATCTCCAGGTTCATTTTCCTATATTTAGGAAGAATTAAAACTCCTATAGGTATCACCAGATGTATCTTCGGATACAATTTTTAAAATAGAAAGTGATTGTTCTAATTGATGAAACTCAAGTGGTTTATACTTTGGTAGTATTAGGTTGTTAAATGATCCCAACCCATCTCACATATTTTCTATCTAGCTTCCCTCGTGGTTAGTGTCCAGAAAAAAAAACGTAAAAATAAATTACCACCCAAGAAGGAAGAACCCTCTACAGGCTACAATGATCTACAATTTACTACAATTTGGTTTGGTCATTTTTACTGTATATAAAAATGTGGCCCTGAACTAAACACAATTTTTCCCTATCCATTGAAGCGTACAAACTTCTACATCACCTAAACGTTCCATATAGAATATCTCACAAATTCCTTCAGCGTTAACACACTACTAATCAGCTAAATGTCCTCAAACTGGCCCTGAAATTACCAATGACCTAAAACTTCAACCAGCTACGCTTTGGAATAAAAGAAAGTACCGTACTATCCTCGAAGAATTATCTTTGACTTGTTCCAATTTTGTTCTCTTATGTGTAAGATGTCCTTTAAACTACCAAGTGATGATGTCCCTAGCTTCTATTTCTTGACTCGCCGTCATTCCAAGCTGTGCTGACTGTGTCGTGATGCAACGAGCATCCCCTGGGGTGTAGCTTTCTCCCTACTAACGAGATAGCCAGATGACGTCAAAGGGGTTTGGGGAGTCAGTCTAGCCGTCTCAGGATAGAAAGTGACCTGCTATAAACTCTAGGGAGCTGAGAATTTAGAAGCAGACATCGTAGAGTACGTCTTACTCAATAAATATGTATTTTATATAAAACAAGCATTGGTCTAGTAATAAGGTGTTTTATTTTTAAATTTAAAAATAAATTTACATTAAACATATTGATGGAATTTTAATAACTTTTAAAATTTGAAAAATCTAGCAGTAATAATGTTGTAATGATATTTACAGTTAAATGGATTTCTTTGTTTGAACTCATTAATATTTTTGTGAATGCATGGTTGGTTGGAGATTATATTTGTCTCTGTACTACTATTATTTTTATATGTCTTTTAAAACGTAAATTTGATATATTTCTCTTTATTCTAAACCTAAGCTAAGTTGGAGGTGCATTTTCCTATGATTATGTATCACGGGTTTGGTTCCAGCATTTTGGGAAAATGTATTACTAGGGAAATTGAGTCTTTCCTTTTCACATAATATATTAATCAATAGTTGGGGTCGATGGTGTTTTGTGTTTCATAAATAAGTTAATTTGTAGGCCATGTGCATATTTTACCCAATACATTTTTAAACAGTAAAATTACTTCGTTTAAAAATTAACTCGATAACGTTATAACATTAAAAGAAAAGAAGTTAAATTTGAAAGTAAAATGGGAGTAATATGTGGTGACATGTTTCTTTCGCCTTTGATTTATCTTGGCAATCCTATATAAATACACAACTTTAATTTATTAATTTATTTTTGTATGTTGTAGCTTTAGATTATATTTATCATAAAGTCAAATTTGATATATATTTATTAATCTGTGACAAACAAGCGCAGTATTAAAAGCAACTTCATGAAGCATTTTTTAACAATTTTATATTTTACAAATTCTAATAATTTCGCTTTTAAAATAAATACATATAAATTACTTCTCTACTACGAACTTCATTTTGTAATACAATAATAATAACAAAACCCTGTAATGTAGCTTACTTGACAATTTTCATACAACTAGATTCATCAATTTACATTTATTTATAAAGTAGCTTAAATTACCTTGCTCGTTTGTAGAAAGTTATTTCGCCATTCATTCATAGGCCGCCGTTATAAAACGTAATAAATCATAATGAGATACAATTGTGTAGTTTTAATAATTGGAAACACTAAGCAAGTTCAATATTAATAATAATAAAAACCTAATAATATTAATAGTAATAACAATAACATGGAATTAATTTTATCTTATTATGTTTAAAACCAGTTGATAAAAAAAATATTTTAAAAACTAATTAACATTTGAATCAAATAGCCAAAGTTATCATTTATGCATTTTAGTGAGGATCGCACCATCTAGATATCATATTCTGATAATTGAAAAATGACACCTGGACACGGGAAGCGAACCCGGGACATTCGGCTTAGTACGCCAATGCTCTTACCACTGAGCTATCCAGGATTCATCCCGTGCCCATGGTCATTCTTCACTCATAATACTTTAAGGCATATCCATCCTAGACTCTGCCTTAAAATATATGGGAACGGGACGAATCCTGGATAGCTCTGTGGTAAGAGCATTGGCGTACTAAGCAGAAGGTCCCGGATTCGATTCCCGTGTCCAGGTGTCATTTTTCAATTTTCAGAATATGATAATTAACATTTGTTGATTGATTTTAACAGTTTATCTCACGTTAAATAAGATTTTTAAAACAGTTTTTAATTAACGTATGGTTAGATTGGGGTGTAGTTATTACTGTGGTCCATCACTATGATCGAGTGTTGGGTGATAAAAAAATATCAAGCACAACTATACAAAATATAGTTATTTTTTTCTTTTCCCGTTTCATCTTAAAGGCACCACCTTTGTAGGAGAGAAATTGCTGCGCAATCACAACGCAATATTTAATCGTACGGGAAACTATTTTTAAATAGAGTAATAGTTCGAGTCTTATTAATAGAAACAAAGTTAGTGAATATGTAACACTAGCTCATTTTAAACAACTTTTTAAGCATATTGGCAGAGCTATGAAACCAGGCTTGATATAAAAGGGTCTCTAAATTTAGCCTTCCTTTAACTAATACAGTAATTTTTTGATAGAATCACAAAATAAAATTTTAAAATATTTGATAACTAGCAGCGAGTTTTCCTCTTTACCTTGAGATAATAAATTTCGTAGTTTCCTTTCCACTCTTTATTACTCATATGTCAAAGGGTGGGTGTAGGTAAAGGGTTAAAGAAAGTATAAGTTTAGGCAGAATAAAGAAGTAGTTACAGAAAATACCGTGTGGTTTGTTATCGATGGATACTTTCTCGCTGACAGAGATAGCCGCGTTAGATCATATTTGTGAAACGTGCTGACAAAAATTAATACGTGCCAAGCCCCACGCATTTTAATCACACTAATAGATTACGGATGAAAATGTGAAGTTTAAAGGAAATTTTCCATTTGTGCGGAGGAAAAGTGTAAAACAATTTAATATAAACCACACATCCTCCACTCCTGGTGACGTTGATGTTGGGGTTCGAGACATGTAGCTCGGACAGGTAATGTGATGGAAGAAAATTCCATCTCAATATTAATTGATCTTTTATATACGTAGTGTATTTTACCTCAAATAATCAATACCTTTAAGTCTATGGCTATACAGCTTACGTAAATGAATCAAATAGCCAAAGTTATTATTTATTCTTTTTAGTGAGGATTACTCCATATAGATATCATATTATGAAAATTGAAAAATGACACCTGGACACAGGGATTAAACCCGGGACCTTTGTCTTAGTACATCAATGCTCTTATCACAGAGCTATCCAGGATTCGTCCCGTTCCCATATATTTTAAGGCAGAGTCTATGATGGATGGATGGATATGCCTTAAAGTATGAGTGAAGAATGACCATGGGCACGGGATGAATCCTGGATAGCTCAGTGGTAAGACCATTGTCGTACTAAGCCAAAGGTCCCGGGTTCAATTCCCATGTCCAGGTGTCATTTTTCAATTTGCAGAATATGGTTACTTAAATGAGTGAATATATATATATATAACTTGAACGCTATCATACCATAGTTTGAAATGTTATAAAAGTAAGTGATTGAACTCCTTTAGAAAAAGCTATTACTTTAGATTTGTATAAAAATCAGAAAAAGTATTAACTCTTGCTTGGATGTACTTCAAAAACCCTATGATTTAAATTAAACTACTTAGAAAGTTGACTTAGGCGATTCTTAGTCTTGGTACGATGACTAGTACAGCTAATGTGTTTGAATGGGACGTAAATAAAAGTTTTATGTGGCTATTTATTTACGAAAGCCATCAATGTTTTTTCTTTTCATGAGAAGCCACACGTTTCCATAACGACTATCTTTGAACCTTGTTCTATAGCTTTTCAACAAACTCAAGGAGGTTTAACGATGTGTGTATTGCTTTTTGAATGGTTCTGGCTTCACTCAACATTATTTATGTTAAACTAAAATTATCTCAATTTTATATATTTCACGTTTCATTAGGAATTGGGATGCATTTGATGATTCATTCGCAATGTTAATTTTTAACTTAATTTCTTAGTAAAGACTTTTCTCCCAGAGTCTCCCTATGTGTTCATGTTATAAGCATGTACAGGTTGGGTAGTAATTTGCAGACACTCAAAGTACCAAATGATTAGGTGAGTAAATATAAGTCGAAAACATTTTTTGCAAGAAATACGTTTTTCCCACACCTTTTGAGGAAAACGCCACTAAAGCTAAAGAGGGGGATATGGCAACGCTGTGCCTGAAACTTACATTAAACATATATGTTAGTCCAGAGTAGGTGTTCAAAGGTTGATCCTTGGATGCGTATGCATTGTTCTGAGCGGTGTATGGACTTGGTGTGCACGCGGCGAAGCATATCTACGTCAAATGTCTAACAGCCGCGTAGATTCATGCCACAATGTCCTCGGGCGACTGCGTTGGGTCGTCAGGTTTGGTACACCAGAGCTTTGAGGTGACCTCACAAAATAAAACTCTAGTGATGTAATGCCCGGTGTCCTTAGTAGGCATTCCACTAGCCCACCATGCCCGATCCACTGGTTGGGGTGGTCGTCCATTAAGTAGTCGCTGCACTTGTGCCCCATAGCGTGCAGGGACACCGTCACACTGATACCACATTCTCTGTCTTTAATGTCGTTTTTCCCACACGATATATTCACCTAATCATGTGGTACTATCCGTATCCACGAAATACTACTCATCCTGTATATCCATTAGAAAAATGTGGCAAATAGATTACAAACGAACAATGATAAAAAAAAAGTGTTAAAGGTGATAAACGAGATCTACTCATATTTGCGATGATGGATTGTGGGAAAGCATTTATAAAAAAATACCTTCACTATCTTAAATAAACAGGGCTGGATCTCCTAGTGATATAGCTAGATTTAGGCTTTAAGCTAATATTAGACATTCCATTTTTATTAAACTTCGGTAAATCTAAACAATCAGCAAACTAATGTAATTTTTGTGTGTTCTTAATTTATTAGGAAAAATAATAATAAATTCGAATACTCTTTGTGTCTATGGTTTTCATCACATTAAAAAGAAGAGGATCTAGATTTGAAACATTAATAAAATTTCAAAGGGGCGAGAAAGATAAATAGTGAGAATAGTGGTTTCATATATCAATTTTGAGAGTAAAATATATGCCTATGTATTAAAATATAAAATATAGTAACTAAATATCCCAAAATTGCTAGATTTCTAGAGAATATCACTATGTTGGGCTAAGTGAACGTTCTTACTTTGATAAAAAAAAATACCTAGCTAGAATCAATGTGCCATTGGGAAGAAACATTAGTAGAACTACGTTCCGGTTATTCTATTAAGTTAGGAACACGTGCGTTGCTCACTACCACTTTCCTGCGGCTTCGCTCACAATAAACAATACATCAACACATTTGACGATTACAAATTCTAGAAACGATTTAAACTTAGTCGAAAGCAGTGGTTTATGTGCTTTCGAAGATTCGTGAAACAAAAGAGACTCGCCCCCTCCCTCTAACCAACTCAAGAAAACCCAGCTAATATCACGTGCCATCTTATGTGCCTGAAACATCAGTCGCGATGAATGTTCGCTGTTACATCTGGTTTTTTCTACCCTTGTAGCATAAAATATATTATTGTTAATTTTAGCAGGATTTATGAGTTTTAGTGAAGGATTTACTGGAGCGTCACTAGGTCTCACTTGCTAAAATAAATGTACAATACATATTAAGCGTTTTCTTTCTCATATCGAGTGAAATTATTTTTAGCGTGAAAAAAGATCGATCTCGAGATTATGACAAATGTTTACGTTTTATGTGAACATGAATCCAAAAAAGTGGATTTTACAATTCTGTCTAACTCCATTCCTGTCTCTCTGTTTGTCCCTGGTCACGGATTCAAAACAATTTGACGGATATTGTTTAAACTTGATAGATGGATATTATAGGGATATACCACTTTTTTTTACCTTGGCCCCTCAATTAAGGTTAGTTTTAAAATGAGTAATTTTTTTGAATACCAAATTACTCGAAAATGGTTCTAATGATTTTGTTTAAAATGCACATCTAGGATTTGTTTGACTTGACAAATAGAATTATATAACTGGTTTTTGGGCAAAAATTCTTCGAATGATATTTTGATAAGGATTGATTTTTTTTAAACTTGAAATATTTTACTAACGGCTTAAACAATTTGATTCCAAATTGATATCTTGGTTGTGTTTGACATAGCAGTGTGTACTTGTTTTGGGAGTAAAAACTCATTTACTAATGTCCGATTTTTCAAAAACTTGAAATATTTAAAAACTAGCTTTAGCGACTTTTTTCTAAATAGGTATATTGTTAGTGTTTTACATAACAAATAATACTACCTAATTGTTTTGTTTTTTGGGTTAAAGCTAATTTATGGGTAGTTTACTAATGAGTAATTTTTCAAAACCAAGAAATATTTTTAAAATGGCCCTAACAATTTGTACTTAAATGCTTCTCTTGGGAGTGTTTGACATGACAAATAACCCTTTATAATTTGTTTTGGGTAGAAATTTGATAAAGATTATTTTACCTAATAGTGATTTTGAAAATTTTGTGTAACGAAACTGGACCATTCCATTCTGATATAGGTAGATCTATTTCTGTTTTTTTATACAGCACCACATTTGAGGCATACTTAATTTGAATACTAAACTAGCCTATAGTCAGTCTTAACACGCCTCATTTGGAATGGTTCAGTCTCACTTGGCCCATTCCATTAGGGTTTAGGTAGTTGCCGTCTTGAATTTAATATGAGGCTGAGCTTAAGACGTGTTAAGCCTTACTATGAAAATGGCACAAAAGAGACGTCCTTCTCTCCACTGCGTCCTTCCAATCCTTGATCTCCCGAAGAACCAATAGAAACAAACCTAAAATAAATATAGAAAAACCTCTATAAATGAAAATAGGACAGGTCAAATTATTTTCTAAAATATAATTTCACAAAAATAATTATAATTGGAAGGACTAAACATTAACACTATAGTACTTTAAGAGAGTTAACTAGCGATCAATTCCCTTAAATATGTTAAGTAGGATTAATAATAATGTGCTTATAATGTGAATGAAATAAACAATTTAATTTGGCTTTGGTTTGTAAATTCTACTATTACTAGGGCTAGAATTTTAGAGTCATACGTATTGCACTGAGTTTATTAATTTAGTCTACGTCATGCAAAAAATTATGTGATTGTGCAAGAATTTTTTTTAAACTATTTTAGAAATTATATTTATTTTCTTAGAGAACTACCGTGCTCTGTGGAAAAATTCTCTTAAGAGTTCTCGTTATTTATTTGCAACACAATTTGTTTTTCTATGTTTAAGAACGTTTTACGTATTTTAATAATAAAGCAAGAATAAATACGTTATGTTAAAGTATTTTTTTAGCACAACGTTTTATTACGTGTTCAGGTTGTACGCATTTGTACTAATTACGCTAGTAAGATAGGGACGAGGAAGTTCGAATTTTAAAAATTGTACCTGCGTTTATGTGAAGGGAGAATGAAAAACAATTCTGGAAAGAACCTCCAGTACACCCAACAGGGATTCAAACCCCAATCTCCCTCTCTTCTCTTCGCTTGTCTGGTTTAACATGAGAGTGACGCCTTAGACCATGCTGCCACCGAGGTAGGTTATGTTATTGGTTTTCACATAACAAAGCAAATATTCTAGACGGTCCTTAACAATTCTTGTTTTAAAGATAAAAATTAATTTTACTCTACAGGGATTCAGAATATTTTGTGTAAATTTATATTTTTAGTTGAAATACTAAAACAAGAGTAGCTTGTAAGGAAATTCACCATCATTCCCTGTGAATGAACGAGGAAGCTCACATTCTGAGAAGAAAAATATTAATTATTTTTTCAATTGAATTATGATCTGCCGAGTCAATGTGTTTCATATTATTAATTCAGCCAGCAGTTTTGGGAAAACATTCTGTATTTTGTCTTCAGGTCTTACTACCCGCGATTGCTTTAAGTATTTAAATGTAGGTAATAAAGTATTAATTATTATGTTATAATTAAAATTAAATGTACCTACATTTTCATGGAGCTAGGTTGGATTTTTTTTAAGGAAAAACAGCCCCGTTTGGTTTTCACGGGGGGAAGGGTGATGGGGGCAATCGACCATCCTCGAGACAGTAATTGTTTTATAACTTTTTGTATTAAATTTGTGTTTTTCTTAAAAGTACTAAATTTTTTATTATGTATAGTTAAAATTATTTTTTTTAACTAATAATTTTCTGTCATTATTAAAATTATTCTAAGATTATTAACATTATTAAATATATAGTTGAAGAAACATTACTAAAACCAATAGCTCACTCCCCTCTTTCCTCGACAACAGGGCCTGGATCCACTCTTGGTCTCGTTATGCTTAGAGAGTATTCGAACCCTGAACCAGCCAACCAAGCTAGATGTGCCTGACATTTAGTCGACGTGATTACTGAAGCTATCCATTACATCGTGTTTGTTTTACATCAAAGAACAACCATCACTTATTTATTCGATCACTATTGTGAGTGAAAAAATAAAGGGTGAACATAGTAGAATATCTCCTTTAAAAAGAAACTTCTTCTCTCAGTTAACATTGGAACAACTATTAAATGAGCTATCATTTGTTTCGAACGTGACGCGAAATAAAGTGAGTTTCTAGGAGACGGCTCACTTCAATTACACCACCAGTTCAGTTAAATTAAAACTATATTCATTTAAAATCTCTTAAATAACTTGCACGCAAGTTAATTTAAGTACCGGGGGCGATAATTATAAACGAGATAATTATGTCACTTCAGACGACTATAAATCATAACCAAGCTCGTCCGGATTTTATAAGTGATTTAATTATTTAGTGTGAGACAGAGAAGTAATGTAATGTAGTCAACAAGTATTCGCACCTCTAGCAGGGCCGTCTTGAGGAATGTATAGGCTCTCCACCCTCAATTTTTGAGGCCTTTATTTTTTAAAGAGCCCTTATTTACTTTTGCATAGTTTTAACATATTAATTAGGTGACATTAATTATGTAGAAAAAAGATGGTTGAGGGCATCAATAACTATTTAATAAATTAAAATACTTACTAAGTAAAGATATTCAAAACACTTATGACTTTATAGAAGTGTGTCAATAATTTTAAGATAAGTTTTCCCCCACTTTTTTGTTTTTTATTTTAGTACATGAATAGTTTGAATATTGGTTATGACAAGTTAAGATACATTAAATGACTCAGAATTCTAGAGACTGGTTATTTATAGTGGCCATTAGCCTAGATCAATGGGTTGTTGATTGCTCGGAGACTGCGGTCTCGTCTTTTTTTTTTGCTGTGAAAATTGAATTGTTTGAAGAACGCGAAGAAACCAAAGGGACATTAAATGTATCTGATTTAGTTTCAGATCCTTGTTTATAGAGATATTCTCAGTAGGCAAATAATTGTGTCTGCTTCTAGCCGCTCGCTTGTCTTTCGTTTATAATATTAATACTAAATATAAAGATATTGTTTGGGGCTAAAGTATGAGCAACATAAATAACAAACATAGTGAACTTTTTCATACAAACCACGTCTTACAACCCATTCGAGCTATATGCATCTGTAGTAATTATATTTATGAGATAGGGATGAGGAAGGTTGAATTTAGAGAAAGTAGAATAAAATTTTCGTGAGGAGAAAGTGGAAATTAGTTTTTAAACAACTACCCTCAATACACTTCTCCGGGATTCGTACTCAGAGATTCTTGTCATTGGTAGTTCAATCTATTGCGAGAGTGACTCCATGGACAGTTAAAACACCGAAAGGGGAATAATGTAATGGAAATTGAGAAAGCATAGATACAGAAACGCATAGTGGCAAATAGGAATTATTGTAAATCATAGACAGTCGCATAGCTCTTACTTACATCCCTAGGCTAAAACCATTATTGATTCTGTATTGTTATGATACAAGTTCCATATTGGGCTAATGGCCGGTACATGACCCGGAGTCCATTTGCGGGACAAACTGAGTAGAAGTTGAGATGTGTCTGGTACCTCAACAGATGGTGGAGTTAAAGATAGAATTTCTGCGGGGCCTTGGAATATAAAGTAAAATGTTATATCCCCCATTGTCATGATTGTATGTCTGAATGATAGTTTTTGTAAATAGAAATGTATTTACTGGGCTCTGTAAATACTGTATACAATGGTATATGCTGTAAATATCGTATATATCATTTCATAACATTAAATTAATAACAATGACGGCCGCACAGTCGGTATACCTCAATCCCGGGCTCCAGCCAAATTTGTTCAGCATAAAGAATAAAACAAATTAGCAAAATTTGAAATAATATGTTGTTAAATATAGTCAATTCTTAAAAGGCTGGAACAAATATTGTTTAAGATATATAACAAATATTATAAATAAATTTAACACGTATTATTAGAGAAATGTAAACTAAATACACAAAAAAACTTTGCATACAATTAAAACACCATATAAATAATTCTTCAAAACCATTACAAAATTGCTGTGAGCTCTTTTAAATTGGGTATATTTAAGTTAAACTAAATTGTTTGCAAAATTAATGCTATAAAGTGTTTTTCATCCGTAATTTTGGATTCCGTGTTCATTATTTGTACAGGAGGAGATATCTGCCGGTTAAAGTTTGACTAGTTTAGATGCTCACACCATCACCAGGAATCTTATAGACCATGAATATTTTTTAAATTCTCACAAAACATCAAAAGTGATATAAGAATCTCATAAAATTCACTGATCCACCTTAAAATTATGTACTCATTTACTCATTCTTCACCAGTAATGGCAAGATAAAATCATTAAAAACCTTTATAGTGTTCATATTAAAAAGATAATGAGACACATTGCACATTTTTCATCAGTGAGCTCTTCATAATTTGAGATTGTATCTATATGAGCTGTATTTGTAATGCTTGATCTATTTGTTAGCCTCTACATTTTTCAAGGAGAACCAAAGTTTCATTTTATGACGGCACCGATCGTATACATCCCGGCGTCCTTTTTATCAGATCCTGAACGTGTTAGTATACGACCTTTATATATATATAAATTAAGATAATGGGGTGGGGGGATTAAGAAAATGTTCCAGCATTTTATCTGGAGTGATAACTACCAACACTTTGCCCGGCAGGGATTTGAGTCCATCCCTCGCCAGAATTAGATGAGCCTGACACTTAGACGGTGTGCCCACGGGGATTCAAACATTGATATCTTTCACGGGGATAGCACCGCTAATGTATGTTAGAACGGTCATCCAATCAAATACTTCCTTACCGTGGTTGAGTGCACCCGGCATTTGTGAGAGTGAAAAATAAGGCGAAATAAAAAATTAGTCCACCAGATTTTCCGTTTGATATAATTAGACCACGTAGAATGTGTACCAGCATTTGTGCGGGAAAACCATACAATCACATCCTGAGAGTACATCAGCATTCGGTGGATGCGTAAGCACTATTTACGAGTAACGGTAAATATATGCTGTTTTACATTAATAGAACGCTCACCGTCGCCAAATTGTCAGTTCAACAAGTCGAGAAAATAATTAGCACGGGAAACCTTGCGGTGCAAGTTTGTCGGCTCGACAAGACAAGTTGAGACAGGCATATAATACATTCTTGAAACCACGAGGTCATTGACCCCGTTCATCTCGTACAACCACAAGACGACGTGACGTCGATCGTAGGAGGGAGGCGGTGAATATATAGGGACTCGCTTGGTGCATAATTTATGAGCGTTTGTAGAGTGGTTCAAGATGGACAAGTTACAGCAGCTGGTAAATATTGTTGACTCCATGCAGACCGTAAAATGGTGTGATCTAATCGTCGATCAAAAATACTCAGCGGGTAAATTAAAAGTTCTCAATACAAGGCTCAGGAGACATCTATTAATAGCATATCTAGATGGCGAGTTTAGTGTATTTTTACCCTGTCGTTTTGATACTCTACAGAGAAAGACGTGTGCGAGCTTATTAACAAAAAACTGGTATCTGGAGTAAACCTGGTTCACCTACCATTGTGAACTTTGAACTCGTTAAAAAGTACCTACCAAAGCGCTAAGAGACGGGCAGAATATTCAAGAAGTCGGAATATTGGGTGGCTAATACAAGAGCACCACCCCCATCCTCAGAGTCACCAGCGTACTCACCACCGGAGTCACCTGAATACACAACGCCAGAGTTGCCTGCCTATCAGACATCAGAGTCAGCAGATTACTCACAGACAGTCACCCACGTGCCCACCACCAGAGTCACCTGATTACACAACGCCAGAGTTGCCTACCTATCAGACATCAGAGTCAGCAGATTACTCACAGACAGTCACCCACGTGCCCACCACCAACGGAGGAGGAGGAGGAGGTAAAGCACGAAGAACACATAAATCTCGAAGATTTATGAATGTAAAAAACTAACTCAAATGTTAAAATTATGGGTGAAATGTCCGATGACTACATAATCAGTTTGAGCCGTTTCAACAACGCCTTCCTTCCAAAGTCCGCCTATTATCTGGATTGTAATCGATTTAAATCTAAACCACGCCGTAGGACATATCTCGGAAGACAAATTGTGATATCTAAAAGTGTATTAAAAAGTTAGGCGTGCTCGCTGAATGTTATGTGTTGCCATAACCTTATTTCACTATGTTACTATTCTCACAAACTTTGCTGACGTCATTGGAGCTGGCGGTGACATATTGGTGAAATATTTTCGATATATTGTACCATTTTTACTATGTGAGAGGGGAACATGTATACATATTTTATAATATTCTTAAGAAAACTCAGTTCGTGAGTAGAGGGCGTTACTGCTTGAGCGACAGTGGGTTTTTTCTCCCGAGACGTGGACAGGGATATTTATTTAGATCATTTATTTCGCATCATCTACAGTTGTCAATATGTCATTTAAATGTAGCATTTGTGAGGGATCCTATTCAAAGCTCTCCAACCTTATTCGACACAAATATCAATATCATCTGACCACTTCCAATCCTGCTTCAGAGGTTCACCAGGATGCCTGTTGGGACGAGGAGGTATTGTGAAGCGCATTAGGCGTTATTTAATTAGATGCATGATTTCAAAGGGTCCACAAATGTCTATAAATTCAGATTTATCTTTAAAAAATTAGTAAAACAGTCTAAAATGAGTGCTAGACGGCAACATAAGAAGTTGAATTAAAATGGATTTATGAAAAGTTAGATAGTGTCCTTAGTGTCGCAGAAAAGGTAAATATACTGTATATTAAGTGGAAAAATGTAGATAAATGAAATATAATTAAAATTGTTTAAGAAAATATAGAAAAAAGGAGATAAGATGAGGATAAAAGGTTAACAAATTACGCTATTAATCTTCTAGACTCTGTCCCGAACACGTCTCATCTACGACGGAAGGTGTACAGGGCATTTTGGAATGCGGATCAACATGTCAAACTCAAAGACAACCATTTTGGATGTGATTCATCGGTAGAAAGCAAACTAAATCGAACATATCCTTAGGAGGAATTTTCATCTGTACTATGTCATAGAAGGAAATATTGAAATACACAGGAGCTTAATAATAAAAAGGATTCAAATATTGGATGACTAAAAGGTAAAAAGAAAATTCTAGGAGCTGATAGAGTAAGATGGTCAAGTGGCATTGGTAGTCTAAATCCACAGAAAAAAAGAATGAAACTGTTTTAAGACAGATCACATAATATTAATAATAATAATAATAATAATAATAATAATAATAATAATAATAATAATAATAATAGGAATAATAAGTAAAATTAGCTGGGGAGCTTATTCACAATCTAGAAAAAAACTCAATGCTCTTTCTTAAAAGTCTACCGATAATATTGTATCTTCCTCTGTCCATTATTGGTCTACATTATGTTTGATTAAGACACCCTAAAGATATGTTCAGTAATATTATAGTCTATAACCCTGTTTGAATTACAGCTATTGATCAACTTAATTAGTCTTTCCTTTTAAATAATATTGTATGTATTCTAGAATATTTTGCATCTTGTGTTATTTTGTTTGGCTTCAATGATACGAAATTGATAACCATTAAAATACTTTTACGACTATAGAATACAGTGTAATATTATTTGTTTAAATTAAATGAATATTGATATAGTCGTGGAAAATGTAACTATTTGACAAAACTTTAATGTTACATACTTCTATATTAAACAGCTGTACCATACCAATATACTGTAGAATTTATAACAATACCTATTAAGACTTTCATACTACATACTTGTATAATAAAAATTAAACAGAATAAAATATCAAATGTGTATTCTGATTTTATTAAAAAGTTATAATTTAAATAAAGCTCTTATAACTAAAATGTATGTTTTAAAAACTCTCCATTGTTTTAATTAGATATCATATAAATACATGTATTTCTAGGGGATTTAATTCAAAATTATAAAATAAAGATTATTTAAATAAAATTTAAACCCTGAAACTGAAGGTGCTCCATTTCAAAAAATGCAATAAGTTACCTACAAAATAATAATAGAAAATCAAATCAATAAAAAATAAAATTAAGATTATTTGAGATATTTAAGATTCACCATATCACCGTACCCTCTATATTTAGCGGAAATTTTGAACCTTTCATTTGCAGCGATGATATTTAGTTTTAAGACTTAAACTTTGTGGTGACCACTTTCATCAATAATGGCGAATTCCTGTCCGTAAGCCGTGATCTCTCGAGCGTTTGTTCTTTTTCATTAGATCATTTTTTAGCTTTACTTCTTACTACCTGTTCAGTTTATATGTATATGTACTATTTGCGCTAATGAATTATGTAAAAAATGGTGGAATTTAGAGGAAGTATACACATATTTGCATGGAGGGAGAGAGGAAAAATATTTTGAACAAAACCACCCTAAGTAGACGCGATCGTTATTTGAATACAAATATCCCTGACATCGGCAGTCTATTCTATTGCAATAGTGACGCCCTAGGCCATGCGGCCACCAAAGCAGGTATTTTCTTAGGAGAAAACAAATGCTCACACAACTGTATACTACCAAACATTGCACATACTGTATTTGGTGCATAAATTTAACCATCATTTTCAAATAGATGGCGAGTAAAGAGTAAAATATTGTACACATACCTCTCCTGATGGATTTCCCCAAATAGTTACCAATTTACAATTGTCATAATCCAAAATTATGTATTCCTACAACTTTTATAAAAAAGTATAATTGGGTTGAATTGTATGTTGGTTCATAAAAGGATCGATGGGCCAAACATAATTATGAATCAAGCCACAAACGGCCTATGAACTACCAGTTTGATATGCCTCCTCTATCTTGAACGATACACCTTCATAAAATAATGTAAATTACACTTGCTATCTTAAAGTGTATATAAAAGGTTTGTACAATTTAGTGTTTTATTTTGCATTTATTTGAGGTATTTAACGTGCACTTTATAGACCGACTGGTTAAATAAACACACGACTCGTAAAATAACTTAAAACTAGAACACACACAACACCTACTCCCCGGGCGTTAACTAATTACTGTGAAAGGGGAAACCCACATTTCACCAATGATACATTTTTTGGACATGCCAGGAATTTAACCCGAGACCCGTATCTCAGAAAACAGTCATGATACTGACTGAGCTATAGCTTCGCCTTCAGACAATAAATTACTTAATGTGAGCAATATTTATTTGCAATTAGTAGGATAATTATCAGCAAAATACCGAGCTTTTATAGGTAAAAAAAAGTGAGCGTCAGTAACGTTTAAGTTATGATTTTTACGGTGACAGACAGGCCCTAGTTCGAATCGTGGTTGGATGTACTGAATGAGGTTTTTCTTAAATTTATTCCCACTTTCACTCCACGATAATGTTGATACATTTCCTCCAAACTCTATCAAAATCATTCTTACTCTATTAGATTAATAAAACTAAGGGTGCACCTGTACGGGTATGAAGACATGTCAAAAACAAAATGTACTATAAATAAAGTCAGTAAACTTTATTCCTGACATTTAAAAACAATTTAGAGATGTGTGTGTCTTGCACGAATCGCTTGGAACTTTTTTACTTCAAGCCACAAAAATAATTAAAACGTTGATTTAAGACGGTAAGAAGAGACAGTGGCTCTATCTTTTCTATTAAGATGGACAGTTCTCATCTACTCGTATTTACAGTTCAGTGGTGAGGAAAGATCGATGAAAATCGATAAGAAGTGACTCTTAAAATGAATAAAATATATTTTTGTATGACAGCCACACACGTATACTAAACTACACGGTGTTAGTCATAAAAACATTTAGGTTTGTCCGAATTGTGTGTGATGTTAAAAAACTATGGGGAGGGGTCTGGTGGTGATGGTAGGGAGGCCCAAATAATTTAGCATAGCGCCAGGGTTTGGGGCCGATTCGATTCCTTTCAGCTCTTATTGAAATAGATTTTGCCCCAAGGCATATTATTGACCTTTTTTTCATGTGAAGAATACACGTTTTCTGTATATATTCCCTGTATTACTACCCACCTCGTAAATCCACATATTTACATTAATGGGGTAGTAGTGAAGTATGTGGAACTTGCTTGGAGGGAGCTTAGTAAAATATTTTGTAAAAAAAACTTTCATTACTGCCAGTTTGGATTCTAATCCCAACAGCAGTTTCCCAGACAAAACAGATAAGACGAAACTAACGCCTTTGTACCTATGCTCACCGGTACGAGTAGAAATAGAGTTAAAATAATACAAACATAATACAAAGTGTTTACAAATACGTATCGTACAAAGGAAATTCGAATATTACAGAAAAAATAGATTGAAGATAATTTTTTAGATATTATATTTCATAAATCAAATACTAACATAAAATTATTTTATTAAATTCCTTTACTCCTCTTATAAATCCAAAAACTAGTATATGCACTATACTTAGCAGAGAAACCTTTTAACTTCATAAATTTGGTATAAATATAGGTTTTTCATTCTCCGACAACGGGGTCAATTATTACCTAAATTATAAGTGAAGAAATATCTTTAGGCTGGCTAGCTGCTTTTACAATTGAGTTTTTTCAACTAGGCTTTTGCTATTTTCCAATAGTTACTAGATTGAATAGCTCAACAATAACCTAATCTATGTGATTGTGAGTATAATATTGATATTTTGCACCTTTTTATTTAATATATCTAAACAGAATTGAGAAGATCAGATGCACAGACAGGGTGACAACTGAATAAACACTAAGAATAGTGGGTGAGAAGAGAACTATCTTGGATGTGATTCTTTGGTGCAAAGTAAACTGAATAGGACACATCATTAGGAGGAACTTTCATCTGCGCGACGTCATAGAAAGAAAGGTTGAAAGAAAAATTAGCTTAGGAAAGAGGAAGATTCAAATATTGGATGACTTGAAGGAAAGAAGAAAATTCTGGGAGCTATAAAGAAGGAGGTAGTGGACATGGCGCATTGGCGGTATAGGATCACAAACAAAAGGCATGGCTGTAGTAAGTCAGAACACATAAAAATAATAATTTCTACAAAATATTGGCCCTATTATTAAAAATATGGCTATTTATTATATCTTAATAATATTTAGGATAGTTTGACGAACTACCTAAGATTCCTCAAATTAATAAGGTTCAATGCGTAAGATGTTGACTATAGTTAACTTTCATAATTGAAAAATATACACTTTTTATTGACAAAATCCAAACAACAAGAGAATAATACTAATTATTTGATATAAATTTTAAATCAAATGTTTTAGTAATCCGCTTATATAACTTAATTGAAGCCCTCTCTCTAGACCAAATATAATGCATTATGTAATGAGATTTATTTGTTTTTTGCTCCATGCCTTAAAATTCACCCAGGATCTCCAAATTTCATTACGATTTACATTTTTATTATTATTTAGCATCACGTCTTACTACCCATTCGGGTTATGTGCTTACGATTTACTTGAGTATGGATTAGGAATTTATGATTGAATGTAAATATAAACTTAATTACGTGAGAAAGCGTGGGAAACTATTTAGGCAAAATTACACCCTTAGTACTCCCGAACTGGATTGGAATTTTGACCTCTCCCGTACCACCAAATAAAAGTACGTGAGCTTATCTTAGTCCACGTGACCACAAGTGAAGGTATGAATATTGTAGTAATATAGGTTTCCCAAGTGATATCACAATTATTTTAATCAATTGTGTTGGTTATGGTAAAGATAATTAAGCCCTTAACGTGCACTGAAAGTATTTTTGTCAAATCTTAAGCAACTAAAGAATTAACATAGAAAATAAATAAAAAAAATTTTTGAACCACTGACTCTTCTTCTCAACAAATAATAAATCATTTAAATGATATTGTTAAACTAAAAGTCAATTGAAATATAATATATTTAAAATAAAGTTAAGGTACATTTTAAACAAGGGTGACTACTACGCAGGATAAGAAAGTAGTCTAGTACGTCCAATCGTTCCACCCCTTGAGGCTATCAATTAACCTACTTTCCATACCCAAGTGGTTTACCGTTATTCCCCCGCCCACATCCTGTGGTTGCGTCATCAACCACATCCGAGAATATTTCCCGTAAGCTAGAGTGTGTATTGTGATGTCAATTAACCTACTTTCCATATCCGGTTTATTTACCGTTATACCCGCACTCACATCCCCCTCTTCCACAGATCCCCCGGTGGGGGTGGAGGGCCACCAAAGTATCCCAGGGCTGATGGGCTTAGCCCATTTGATTTTAATGTGTGCCGCAAGGGTTTTGCAGTCTTGGGCACTCCTCCCATAAAATGTTGGAATCGCTACTGAGGGCGGGGAACGTGCAGGAGCATTTTCTCTCGACGGTCGTTTAGCATAGTGTGTGAATATTGGTTCCCTGTTGCAACACTCCCATCCTCCTTGTCACATATATGTGGTAATAGGGTTTTCCCTGCGACATCGCTTAAACCTGGCGCCAGTTTGGCGGCTCGACAAGACAAGTCGAGAAAGGACTAAATCACAACCATAAATTATGTCGCAATGGGTTTTTCCTGATGACTTATACCTGGCGCCAGTTTGGCAGCTCGACAAGACAAGTCGAGACAGGAATAAATTGTGCGAGATCATGCTTGGTGACAATTTGGTGGTTCGACAAGCCGTGACTCGTAAAGGACAAACAGGTTTAGCGTGAATAAAGCATGATTGTAACAAACATGTATTTATTATACATTAAATTTTTCACAGACATATATAATATGTACTATACACTTTGACACGAATGACGCATATATTCGTTCATACGTTTTCCTACAGTGTCTCTTAGATGTGTTTGTAAAATTTTATTTTGTTCACAATCCAACATGTAATAGTCCAAACCGACGACTTTACATGTATAGTAGGTAACACTGATAAGATCCACGTTTCTGATGTGTCTTTCCACCGTAGGCTTCTCGAGATCAATGACATCCGCCGATTCTGTTAAAGTGTCATATACATCCACGACGAGTGTGTCGATCAAATAGTTGCAATATCGTGCGATGGGTACCAACCACATATCCAGTCGGTGGATGGTGACATTGATGAGGTCCCACACTTCACAAAAAAACGCAGAGTTAGGGGCTAGATAGGCAACCCGTTTGATTCCGGCGTCGCGTTTCTCACTGATGACGACCATACGGTCACCGCACATACGTCTTAGAGAGATTTCATGATTAGTCTGACTAATCTTCTGAGGAGGCTGCGTGTTGCTAAAAAGGTTTGATAATATGACCGACTTGTAGTTAACCAGTTTTTGCCACTCTGTATGGCTTAACACAACTTTTTATAGCTGGAAATAGGGTGTAAAGTTATTCTTGTCACTCAAGCAGACTATTATTCGTTTAGCGTCGACTTCGTCCAGGGGGAAAAAAATGTTGAATATACTGGTGATTGCGAGTGGCTTCGCCAGCTTTTCTTTGCGGTTGCAAACGTCTTGACCTTCCATGATGTTTGATCACTTGGACGACTGTCATTAATATGACCAGTACGCCGTCGGGACGCTCCTTTTATAAGCTCACGCTGATTGGACACAGCCTATTGAGGGGCGACAGGACCCCACCGTTTAGAAAAATGTGTAGTAATATCTCACTACCTTAGCGTTGCTGCCTGTATTATTGGTGGGTGAGAATAGGGGAATGAAAGTTTTCATTGGAATGTTCTGGGTGCGATAGAGAAGGTACATGAGACAGTAATGACGGCAAACATCTGAGGCTATGCTATGAAGCTGTATTGTGCTATGAAACGTATGGGAAGTTTTTTTGCGAATTAATTTCAAATGTGATTTTATGCAGGGTGGAAAACCATAGCTTTCAAAGTATTCTACTACGCTGTTATCGTCGATAAAGATGGCAACCCAATGCTTCTTTGTAATACAGATAACATGTTTTGACGTATGAATTTGTTAAATTGTGGGATTCTGGCAGTTTATAATATTATTTGTATTATTATTTTATAGGTATTGATAATACCTATAAAGATGGCAGATGCAGATCACCTGACTTGACGTATGAATATGATAAATAGTGGGGATTCTGACAGTTTTATAAAATACAAACTTTTGTCTCTATTCAACATAAAAGTTGTGGATCACATGATTTGACGTAAATACTGTTCGTCCCACTATAGCCGTCACCAAAGAAGGCAGCATATTAAGAAACCCATCGCTAATGACACGGTTGGAAGGGGGGAATCAAACCTATTGAATGCAGTCTTTAACTTTAACACACATTTAGAGTAAAAGTATAATCAAGTCACATCAGTTCACTGCTGTAACTTCCAGGTTTCATGCTTATTGTGCGTGCCATAAAATTACTTACATAAAACACTGTCAATCTCATCCACATCCCTATATAAGTAATCATTGTAGTAGCTGCTTGAACAAAAACCTTCCACCCGCCGAGGAACAGTCGTGGGACGGATGGTAGGTACTACGCTGGTGAACTCACAATGTTCTGAAACATACGGCACATTGTTTACATATCAGTAGTGTGACCAAATATCTCTGGGGGAATTTCATCTTGTTACACTTTTCAATACACCCCTCCATTCTAAATTGGCTAGTACCAGGGTTATTTGTACACTGCCCTAAAATATTTTGGAGGCCTTTTTTCGAGGAGGCTCTGCCTAAAAGTACCGATTAGTTACAAAACTTGCCATATGATGCAGCTATTTCGGCCAAACAAACTCCATATTCTGTAAAGTTCTGCACCATGGTTCTAATGGACTCTTTCCCTTTGTCCATCCTTCGGTAAATACTAATAAATCATACACAGTGAAAGATATTTGGGTCGAAAGATACATAACAGTCAACCAATAAAGCTCCCAATGTTAATAGGTTATAAAAAAAATTATTAAATTAAGTCCTTGTTAATATTATTCTTCATTATTTAAAATTGCTATACGGTTTAATGAAAGAAAGTCACCATTAATAAACTAAATTATTAAATAATATGAGTCATCATTATTTAAAAATCGTCTATAAAGTTTAGTAACACTGACAAAAATAAAGGAAAGTCTTAGTTAAATTCGTAAATAAATGTTAGGGATCAGAAGTTATAAAATGTGTAACATTTGATAACATAGATAATGTTGTCCACAATGCTTACAAACCTTCGTTTATCCGTCAGACAGACCTCCTGTTGTCTTACGCTTGAAGCTAGTTTTTTATCTTCTTGATATCTATATATTATAGGGTTAAACCTCAAAATGTTTTTTTAACCTAGTTCTTCAATTAATGGTAGTTTACTGATGAGTAATTTTTCTTTAATTCAAAATTTTTCGAAAATGACTAACTATTTTATTTAAAACGCATATCTAGGATTTGTTTGATATGACATAGGTTTATGGGCAAAAGTTGGTTGAAACATAGTTTACTAATGACTTACTTTTCAAAAACTTGTAATATCTTACAAATGGCTCTAACGATTTGGTTCCAAATGGGTATCTTGGTAGTATTTTGCATCAGAAATAACTGTGTATAACTTGTACATATAAATGTCTAAACAAATTATTTGTTTATTTAATTTAAATATAATTGTTACATATTTATAATTTGTATTATTTATACGTGCAATAGAGTGTATGTTTATTTACTTTTTTCAATGTTTAACACTGAAACAAAACAGGTCAATACTTGCAGTTATTGTTGTCGATGTGATTCTTTTTTTTTTTAAATAACGTGTATGTATCATAAACTATTTTGTTTGATAGGAAATTATTTAGTTGTAGTATATTTTAAAATGCACAGCTTTAGTTGTATAGCTAGTTCTATGATCCCGTTGTTTGAACTATAAACCTGTTTAATTAATTTGGTTAAATCTGTTTGGGACTTTTCGACTTTGTATGGTGATAGTTTACACATGATAGGATTAGAATTCAGCACTAGTTGATAGCCCACGTCTTAAAGAGTATATATTATTAATTTATTATTGTCAACAATATGGGGAGGGAGGTTATTATTTATTATAGACGTAGGGCTATGAAGTTGGTATGACAAACCTTCGACTGTCTGATTCCTCTATTTTAATACTGACTCCTCGAGTTTTCTACTGTTTAAACTTCCTCTATTTTAATAATGTACAACTCTAACTCTTTCATGAAATGCTAAAATATATTAATTAATAATAATAACTTTATTATAATAAAATGCTTCATTACAGGTTACTTCATAGGAAGCTTCATTGAAATAGTGAATTTATAGTTTAATAAATTAATCAATAAAAATAACAAACATTGGTCAAAAAGAATAAAAAAGTATAAAATTAAAATGATACACATTTTTACCTACTCCCAACTCCACCCAAAACTGCCTCCAACTCCGTCTCGACAGAGTTGGTAGAAAGCGCTATTACCAACAGATTTGGTTTTATATCACTATTATTTACAGAATGTTTTAGTACAAGTTCTTGTTGCACCCATACGTTAATTACGATAATGGAGTAAGAGTGAGGAAGTTAGAATTTTGCAGTTAATGTACCCGCATCTGCGTGGAATGAGATGTGGAAAACATTTAAGGGAGAAAAAAAAATCTAGGTATACCCAACAGGGATTCCAACCCTAATCTCCGTCGCCATTATTTCAGTAATAAAATAAATATGTCAATCCAAAATCACCCTTAAGGATAGTAGAGCATGAAATTAAGGTGAGAGTACAGAAAACCATTTTTGATCAAAATAAGTCAATTAATTCTTCAGTAAATCATAGATATTAATTTTATTCATATTGTGACCTCAACAGTTGTTGGATATCTGTTAAGGGTGTCCTGGAATTTAATGACAACTTTTTTCCTTCATTTAAAAAGTTTGTCATCTAATGTCGCTACATTCATTACAGATATTAAACAACTGTTGATACCACCATGTGAAGAAAATTAATATCTATGTTTATACAGAAGAACTAATTGATTTATTTTGACCAAAAAAAGTTTTGATATAAAAACTGCAAAAACACTGGCCTTTTCTCGCACACCCTACATCCCCACTTTAAGACCTTTTCCACATAAGCGGCGAATACTACCCCTCCGTACTTGATTATAATGCCTGAACAAGTGGTTAATACTGTAGTATTCCTATTATTTCCCAATGAAGAATCTTATCTGACCGCTATAAAAGTTTCTAGTCAAGTCATGTGATCCACTGCTGTTACTTTTGATAGATAACTTATTATAAATACTAATAATATAGTAAAATGCTATCAATGTTCACTGTGAAATACGTTTGAATTTTATGAAAGGCCCTTCCTATAAAATTATATTGTATATTGATAAGTTGCAAATCAGCGAAAAAAACTCAGAAGATTAATTTACGATTAGGAATGAATATGGAACAGATATCATAAGAGAGTATACAGAGGTAGACAGATTCTGTTTTAACTTAATAAGTGCTCTGAAATATAAATCTCTATCCACACCAAAATAAAATTATATAACACTGTAGTAATAGCTAGGTAAGGGTTGGAAGTATTGAAAAATAGGAAAAATTACTACAGCCCCCTAGAAATATTTGAAATAAATATCACAAATATAATTATTATACGAACATTAAAAGAAGTAAGTGTGAGACAGAGGAACAATGAAGAAGTTTACAGAAGAATGTCAGGCAACAGATGAACCCAGGATTCTAGAATTCCATAGGTTTAAATGGGCTGGTGGGAATGTAGCAAAGGGTCTGCAGGGATGGCTAACGTAGTTAGGAATAGTTCCACAAAAGATCCGCCACATGGGATCAAATGGAGAAAATGTATTGAACAGGAACTGGTAGTACTGGGGGTAGCTGAGAGCTAGACAGAGCAGGAACTGGAGGTACTGGGGGTAGCTGAGAGCTAGATAAAGCAGGAACTGGTGGTACTGGGGGTAGCTGAGAGCTAGATAGAGCAGGAACTGGTGGTACTGGGGGTAGCTGAGAGCTAGATAAAATATTAACTGGTGATACTTGGGGTAGCTGAGAGCTAGATAAAGCAGGAACTGGTGGTACTGGGAGTAGCTGAGAGCTAGATAAAATAGTAACTGGTGATACTTGGGGTAGCTAAGAGCTAGATAGAGCAGGAACTGGTGGTACTGGGAGTAGCTAAGAGCTAGATAGAGCAGGAACTGGTGGTACTGGGGGTAGCTGAGAGCTAGATAGAGCAGGAACTGGTGGTACTGGGGGTAGCTAGCAGGAACTGGTGGTACAGGACCAAGACAGTTGAAGAGAAATTGTTCGGGCATCGCATGATCTACAAGATTTTTTGGACATTGTATTATCAATCAGTCAATATGAAGGTCACGGCAGGTTGGTTGCTGGTAATTTAAAGAGAATAGAAAGGTAGCGAGCGCTACTTGTAAGAATTTGATTAAGTCCTTGCTTACGTCATCCAGTACACATTTAATGTGTACTGGATGACGTAAGCAAGTAGTTAAATTTTAATGCTAAAACAGCTTCACACACACTTATTTTAAAATAAGTTGATTAGTTACATAAATAATTTGGACATTGGTGTGGTTTAAAAAGTTAAATTATTATTTAAAGTTCCAAAATAGGACCTGATTTACAATTTAATTTGTCTTCCATAAGTTTGTGTATCTAATGCGCTGACTTGTGTACTGAGTGACGTCATACGGTCAACCAACCAGATATATTTCTCCATCTGACATTACCTTCTATTCTCTTTACTTTGGTTGCTAGTACGGCCGTAGCCTTAAATACTACATTTAATCTCCTTGGCAACAATGCGTTTTGAAATATCAACACATTGTTTATAATATCCTTGGAAATAAGAGTCTCAAAAGCTAAACAAGAAATAAGTTAAAAAGAAAATGTCTTGCTTTTGTGTTTTTGGTTTTATTTCTTTAAAACATTGTTTCAATGAAGTTTATAATTTGTTATTGGAAATTATGCAAAATTACATATATTTGTAAGGAAAAAAAAAAGACAGTGAAATTGTTTTAACTAAAGAATCGAAGTCATCAGAGATCTGGTTTATTTCGAGTCTGGCTAACGATGTGGGTATTTCTAGAGGTGAGCCAATAACAACAAATTACTATAGAATAAATACAAATTATTGTGAGAGCTAGTTCTTTTTGTACGGATACTACAATAACTATCTAATGGTTGGGTGTTGTTTAGAGTACTGCAGTCATCGAGACGATTCCTCATGGAAGAACAGTCTATGTTGTATTTCCTGTCGTGAAAAAATATTATTTAAATTTAAATTGAAATTTAAGGTGATGACATGTTTACATTTATATTATCAACCGTCATAATAATAAGCAAGAAAGAAACTACAATAGTGGCAAAAAGTTGTGATATTCCAGATAATATTAATTCATGTTTTCAGATATTAAACTAGATCCTAAAATGAATACATTAATCAAGTAATGTGAAATATATAGTGATACACACACACACACACACACACACAAAGTTTACAATAATGTAAAAAAAAACCATAAAATATAGGGAAGATTGGGTCTAGCTTTCACTGTGAACCTATACTAATACATTTATTATAATTATCTGATTGGTGAAAGAGAGAGCTGTTATTATCATAAATGAAAATGATAGTTGTTAGTTTCGCAATAATGCAGAAAAAGGTGATAACAATACTCCAGACTGTTTATTGTTTATTATATTTCGCTTGTAATTTACAATGATGTTTGCTCAAAAACGACTTGTACTGCTTTTTGAAGTTAGTCATCTTTTTAAACGAAATATCCCGAGGAATTGCATTAAAGATTTGAGTCACGTTATTCGAGATAGAATTTGTTTCATAATTTACTGTGTTAAATGACTTGTGTGGTAATTTATCCTTCACTTATCTTATTGTAGCTAGAATTAACTAATTATGGTTCGAAAATTTACTCTTTGGGTTATTTGTATTTATTTTATAAATAGGCCTATATATCCCAGTTTGAAAAACTATTAATTTATCTAAAGAGCATCAAGTTCAAATAGTTATACATTTCAACAGTTGAAACTTTCCTAGTATACAACTGAAATAATGATCTAGATATTTTGTTTTGAAAGTTAGATAAACACATTATTCTTGATTTGGTTGCAAAGCCCCAAACATTTTTCGTGTAAATTAGATTAGAGTGTAGACTACCAAATTGGAATATATAGTAAGTTTGTATTCGTCAATAAAGAGGCATATCTACTTCATGATACTACAAGTGGAACTTGTTTTTTGGTTATATTGTTTATGTGAATCTTACATAAGATATGTTTATAAATATTTCAATAAAATAAGTAATAAAGTCAGCAAATTTGAATGTTTCATTTTCCATTATGTTCCTTCCCATAGGTTTGCTGTCACTTGGTTAAGAAAATGGTATAAGTTTATTTTTATTTTTAAATTGGTAGAAAGTTGGTTGATATGAATACAATCAAGCAAAGGAAGGATATTAAATTGAACATTATTAAGTAAGTTTTTTAAAATTTTCACTATCATAAAATAAAATAAACTAGTGTCATCCGCAAAAAATTCGTATATGGCCACACAAGAAAATGTTAGCCTATGTATGTTATGTTATGTTATGAAAATTAGGAATAAAATTCATCAAAATGGTTTCAGACGAACTGATCTGTATTGTTAAATTGTGTACCAACAGTTGAAAACATAAAGATAGTTCCTGAATCCTACAACGAAAGTGTCTGTGTTGTTTTGTATATTGACAAACTGAAGTCATAAAGATGGTTCACGACGACGAAAGAGTCTGTCTTGTTTTGTATATCGACAAATTGAAGTCATGAAGATAATTACTGAAGACGAAAGAGTCTGTGTTGTTTTGTGTATCAACAAACTGAAGTCATAAAGATAATTCCCGACGACGAAAGAGTCTGTCTTGTTTTGTATATCGATAAACTGAAGTCATAAAGATAATTCCCGACGACGAAAGAGTCTGTCTTGTTTTGTGTAATAATGCTATATAATCAATATAATGCTTCCACACACACAC
>CABFOV010004510.1:33276-51725 GCA_902141375.1 Timema poppense | reverse complement strand
AGTTCAAATTACATGAAACTTTATTTACAACTGTTTTGACATAAAAGGAAAAAAATAAGAGGGTATGCGAAAAAAAAAATTATTCCATTTTTTTGGGACACCTTAATATATATATTTGATTGTGCTTAAACTGTGTCTGTATAATCCTTGTCAAAACTTTATCACCACATTTCACTTTTCATCAAAAGTTTCAACATGATGTTTACCATACCACAACTTTTTGTTGTTTCTATTAATTAATTTACCCTTATAAAATAATTTTGAACTATTTAAATTGAAATAATCAATACTAACCTGATGCTTAATATAGGAGTTGATAGTTTTCAGCAGCAAGATGCAAAAAAAAGTTTTTTTCTTTACTTTAGCATGCCAGAAAAGAGAGATTTATTTCATACTTCAGTTGAACATTAATCCAAACATAAAACTACCTTAAATTTTTTCCTATTTTTATTTTTATTTTGATTTAACCTCCTTGCTGGGCAACAGGCAGGCAACATTATATTTTGAAGAAAAAGACACTTATAATTTAACTTTTAAAGTGATAATAGCTTATCTGTTTGATAAAGTCCCATATTGAAAATACAGACTCTTGCAGCTCTTAAATGCAAAGCTTTATATCAAACCATAAAATAAAAAATAAAAGTATACTTTTATTATTTTTTAATCTATTTTTTTCAGAATAGATAATATATTTGTATTCAAATATAATGTAAGAGTCATTCTACCCTAAAGTAAGGCTGCTTCATGCTAAAATATTTCACCACAGTGCTTTGTAGCAAATATATTTAATCCAAGTTCTGGACTTGACACTTTCTCAGAAGAGTTACAATAAAAATGAGACAAGACAAGAAACAATACTTTTTGCTAGCTCATTTTGTTAATTAGGATATCTAATTACTATTCATTATTGGAAATAACAAGTGTTATCAATATTGAAATATGTATCTACTTATTAACTATGTGATGCATTTAATGCAATCATGACACTTTACGCCTTTTCTTTCTAACTCCATCTAGTAACACCAATAATTGTATTTACTTTGCAAATATTTGTATCCAAAATTCCCCATTTGTAACTTTGAGGAATAAGTTAAACACAGTCTAGCTTAATAAACATACTTCTATTCAATTATTCTCATTCGCATTCTTATTTCCAATACATTGTGAATTTAATAAATGTAATTCTTCAGAAATGTTGTTTATTTTGTGTTTAATTTTTATGTGCATAAAGTTGAAATATTCATTTGTTACAAAACAAAACAAAAATATATTCAAAAATTAACTGTAATCTTAGGTCCATACAATTTTTGAGGCGAATCAACGTTTAGTTGATCTTGCTGATAAACTACCCAAAAATAATAATGTTACATTCAAAAATATATATATTAGGGCTCAACAATAACTTTAATCATGGAAGAATACTAACTTAAACCTGTAATAACTTAAATAGTCTGGATTTTTAAATAGTAGAAACATGTAAAACAGTAGTTGATGGGGCACACCAATAAAAGGATCAACAATGGTCACAATTGTGCTTACTTTCACTAACTTAAAGTAAAAATCTTTGTCTCAATTTTGTTGATATTATATTGCAATTATTTTTTTATGTCATGGTAATTTTTGTACTCAAATAAATACAATATATACAACATTTTGTCATTGTAAGGATTAATCAGTCAAGCATTTGTAAGGGAATCACATTTATTTCAATTCATTGTCTTCCCATTTTTCTTATCATTCTTGAATATGTACTACTATGGTAAAAGTTATATTACATAATAGTTTGTATTCTTTAATTGTAAGGAAATATCTTGAGGAATTGATTCTCTTTCTTTATATCTATTTAGCTAAAATTTGTATTTGGGGATATTCATAAAAAAAATTATTTCTATTCAAGGGTTTATTTTGTGAACATAACATTTTCAAAATAGTAATCATATATTATAAAATTGGCATATTCTCATTAATCTGATTCCCCTTGAGTGAAGATATTCAGGTTCAATCTCTAACTTGGTGAACTGGAGAGCTGTTTTCCAGCCGATTTTCATCTCAACTATGACACATTTCTGTAAATCTCCCCCTTCGGTTTGTTTCTTTAAGCTAGGTATTCCTATAGGGCCCTGCAATATATGGTAGCTACATTAAACTTGAACATATAATTATTCCTTGATAATATGCCCTTAGTAGCAATTTATAGTGTATTATTGACAAGAAGTACTTTAACCCTTCATCTAGTTAAATGTATTGATACTTATTAATATTTTCCACAGTCATTTGTATTTAGAGTTACAAGAGTTCTGTTCCTAATTAGTTGGAAATTTCTTAAAATCATTAAAAGTATTCAAACTTCTTAAACTCAACATTAACATCAAATTACGAAAGAAAGTATGGTGGAACATCTATTTGTTCTTAGACACTGTACATCAATTTTCCTTTAATTGGTCACACAAAATGTTTTGTGTCTCAACTTTCTAGTCTTAAATTGTTGTGTTGGTGTCTCAAAAGAAATCTCAACACCTCAGTAATCTTGATCTAGGTTTGAGGTTAGTTTTCGCTGTCTGTCTGTCCGCCCTTTTGCTCGCAGACGAGACCACCAACCGATGGAAAGGATTCAAAACTCCATCTTCGGGGGTCGCCACTGACAGGTCGCGATTTCGCCCCACCCCATACGCCCGCCCAGCCAAGTAATTGGTGTTGTGCCCCATCACCGCCACATGCAGCAATAGCATCCATGGAATTGTACACCGCCACCGGCGTCCCTCCTGCCATCGCATTGTGCGCCGTTGATAACTAGGCAGCACTGTGAGTGGCCCTGAAGGGACCCCTTCCATCTCTCCCTCTTACTGCGTGTGTTTAAGCCGGTTTGTGGCCACGATGTGAGTGCACCACACATTCATACAAAATATAAATTAAAAGGTTCATGCAAAAAAAATACGACATAAACTTTTGAATAAAAAAAATTTTGTGGAAGTGTTGTCATCAGTGTCAATTCTTCAAAGTTTCAATCTTTAGCTTCTGCTTTTTAATTTCACTTTTTCATTATTATTATTTTCTCTTTTCATTCAGCTAATACTTTTATCTAGGAATTAATTCTTCTTCAATCCGTCCTTCAAAAATTTCAAATTCATACAAAATAATGATTATAGTTTTATTTATATCCCATTAATTTAAACTTTTCTTCATACTTTTCACGAGCAAAACTACCATTTTACTTCTCACCACATTTCTCCCATCCTACGCATTGACAAATTTAACAATTTCAATTTGAAAAAAAGAAAATCTTAATAATTTTGATAGGGATCAATATAAAATAGACTTTGTAAGCTAATTAAAGGTAGTTATTGTTCTTGTAGCTGTATAAAAATTTGTATGGATGTTTCTACAGTATCATATTTGTGTTTGAATGTTCTCTTTTTGCATTTTCCTTTGCTGATGTGTTGAAGAGAGAGCTTTGTATCATTTGATTAATGTTGGGTAATTTTGATATATTGAAAGTGACAGATTATACTCTTGAAATGATACAATTAACTTAATTAACTCAAATGTCTCAAATCAAGGTTGCAAAGTTTGACAACCTTTAACATTGTCAAGTTTGGGGGTGAAATTACATGTTCATAAACACAGGACCAAAATTAATCAAGAACATCTTGAAAAGACAATCACATGCATTGGAAAAACAAGTAATTTCGATAAGGTTTTGTTTTAGTTTAAGAGAAATAAATTAATAAATTAGTAAGTAATAAGATGATTGTGAAGTGACCAAAATGCTTTCTATTGGCCGGTGAATGGTGACATTCCAAGTGCTCATGTTGATCATAAATAGTAATTTTTAATTGCTAATTTATTTTCTTTGATTGCTGTATTTCTTGTAATTGCTAACAAACTTTTAAGTTTGTGTGTGCTTTTAATATTAGACATAATGATACCTGCCATTACAGACGTAGTTTTTAGGTAATAATGTAGGCTTGCTAGTAAATATTACAGTTGGTCAAATCATATGAAGGCTGACAAAGTAATTTAAAACTTTAATTTAATAGTTTTTTTAAAGAGGTTCGATAACATATATCGTTACCAACTAAATCTTTAATTCTTTTTGCTAATTTTTAAAATTAATAATTCTCACATCAACGTTTATTTAAATTTTTTTTGTTTGTATGTAAGCTGAAACATTAAGTGTTTAATAGATAGGAAGTATTTTATCCTTTGATGTGAATGTTTTATTTAATGTAAAAAAGTTGAAAACACATAAATAACTGTAATGTTTCTCACTGGTCCATCATACTAAATTTGGGCCCAGAATTTATATGTAATTATAAAACATTAAACATGAAACTATTAATAATAATAATTTACTAGACTAGAAAAGCTCAAACAAATGAGATGTAATGTTAAAATATAACTTTGTTTCATAATTTAAATGACAAAAACTGAAATGTATTTCTTCTTTTTTTATTATAATTAAAAATTACAATGTGAAACAACCCAGTACCCCTTAATAAAGATGTTGTCTACAATACAAGTTTGTTGACTTAATTTTGTATTTAATCTTTGAATCATTACTATGCAGAAACCCTGATCACATTAAAATGTAAATCACAGCTTTAAAAAGACACTTCAAAAGATATTAAACCTCACCTCATTATGATAAGTAAGGATCTACACCTGGAACCCAAAAAATATCAGGTAAACAAATATATATTTCTAAAAAGTAGTTATTCACAAATCTTTTTTTTTTGTATGCTAATTATAAATTCCTCCTCCCTCCCTTCTAACTCAAATATAACAATCTACCAAAAACATACTTAAATCTGGTTATTAATAAATTTACTATTTAAATGAAAATTTTCCAAAATATAATTTGTTCTAAAATATCAAAAAAATCACTGAAAACATCAGATAAAAATATGTTATAAATAAAACTTTTGAAATTCCTCCAGAATAAATTGCTTTTTGAAAAGGAAACTAAATATGAATTTATAGTTAGCATTGCATAACATAAAATATAATAATTTAAAATGTAACTATCCCAGCATAATAATTGATCAGTAATAAATTAAAATGTATCACCACTATTAGTATTTATATATATCACCATAATAACTATAAATTACTAGCAGTTAAACTTTTCTATAGTTATCTCATTTTATTATCTATTGATTTTAATAATCCAAATTTTTATTTTCAGTTTGAAGATGAAGTCAAATGAAGAGCTCTCATCTTATTTGTGTGTTGGCCTATCAAAATTCAAATAAGTGATCACTTTCAACCATAAATTCAGGCCTCCGTTATCTATCATCAGGCGTGAATCAAGGCATGTTTTATGGTACCAAAGGATTGAAGTCTTTGTTAAAAAGAAAAGTATCTTCTCTTCCAGAACTTGTAGTTGTATATTTGAAAGTCTATTCTTTGTGAACATAGTTTATATTGACATAAAAATTTGGCTGTGATATTATAATCATTCACAATTGTTTACAATACATTGACTAACTTTACACCCCGCCTATGTGATACAGAAAAGGGAATTTTTTTTATTATTCGTAACTAGTTAGGAATTAAGTTAAGAACCTTTAAGAAATGTGTTCTAATTTAATTCAAAACCCTACTTATAACTACTATACCAGTGAGATTTACTAATATTAGAGTGATCAGATTTCTAAACTTAAAAACATTATAATTACTCTTAAATCCAAAATTTCAAACTAACTTGATAAAAAGTAAACTGATAAATGCTATACAAAACCATCATTATCTTAAATTGCATGTAAATCAGCAAATATATCACTCATTGTTTATTTTGTGTACCCACATTGGTTGCAAGTTTAAATGTTTAGCTATAGTTAATGTAGGAAAAAAATTATATATTGGTTTTAAAAACATATGTTTTTATAGTTAGTTTATAGGAGTGCAGGCAAAGTGTTGGGCAACAAACTGGCCGATACAAGAGGGCAAAATGGTAAATACCCAGAAACGATGTGGACAAAGTGGCCGAAAGTCCAGGACCATGTAATAGACAGCCAACAAGTAGACACAATCAAAACAATTAGTTGAAAGTCTTGAGTAGGTCAAGTGGCCGACCTGACTTGAACCAACTGCTAGACAAACTTTGATATGAATCTGGTTAGTGAGTCAAGTTAATGATCACTCAATACTGGGCATGTGCTGGAATGACATTTTGACTTGGGGAAATTTTACGGAGGGAAACGGGACTGCGAACGAAAAAAATAAAAGTGATTATCCACTTCAGACTTAAATTTATTTTTCAGATGTATCATTTTAATCTAAAGTTAAATTTATCATTCATCCGAATAAAAAAAATTATAGAATCAAAATTAAAAGCTTTTGGCAATTTAATCTTAAATAGATCAATTTATTTAGTTTCAATTAAGTTAAAATGTAATAGTAAATATCAAAAATATTTTTAAGATTTGGGAAAATGAACAAAAACTTTGAATTGGTAAGTTATAAGTCTGAACAATAAATTTAAATTTTGTAATCTTGTAAAATTTTTCAAAGACAAAAATATGTATGATAAAAAAAAATTCATTATTTTATTTTTAAATGGTAAGTTTTACAATTAAAAACAAAATATTACTGGGTTCTACAAGTGTTGAATAAGGTAAAATAAAAAACTAGGCCGAGTGAAACTACTATAAATTGTATTAATAGCATTTTTGGCTAGCAATATAAATAAATTCTAAACATAGGTCTTAAGATTGACTAAAAAGGTCCTTCGATAATAAAAAATTATATTGTGAATTTTAATAATTTAAACAATAAAACATTAAGATTTTCAAACTACTCCAAATAAATAAAAGTGAGCCACAATATTGTCCATAAAAATACCAAAAACATTTCTTAACTGAGCCAGTGGGCCCATTATCTTTTTATCATTTTATCGGTAAACCTCCCACATAAAGCCCTGTTGGACTCCAAAAGTATTAATTTATCCAATATTATTATCTATGATACAAAAATAAATGGATGCATCTCAAATAATAACATTAACGTAGCAGACGTGTCTTTATTCAAATAAGTGTAATAAAGGTTTATTTTGGCCATAATCTGATATTTAAAAGCCACTTGTATCATTATTTTGCACTAAACATGTTTTCATGCCTTAAATCTATTCATGGATAAATATTACCATCAATTGTGTGTAGCCTACTATAGTTATGTTATTTAATGGCTCTCATTCCCGTTGACTAGGTAGTTATAGAATAAAACCGTAAGAAGTTTCGGGTATTCGTATTCTTAAAGTAAGATAAAATTAATTTAACATTTAATAAATTAAGAATTTTCTTGCTGAACATTAAATACAAACGCTAAATTTGATAAATGGAGGTTTTATTGAAACTTAGTTTATTTTAATTTTTCATTATAAAATCCCAAGAAGTAATTTTTCCCACCAGCGTTTCAGGAACATTCAATTTCCCCAAGTTCAGGATCCCGCCCAGGCCTTGTTAATACAAAATATTGTCATTTGTCCATATACTGGGTTTTTCAGGAGGAATATCAAATATTTTGAGTCATTGTGGTATTGATTATTTTAATTATTCTGAGTAAAATAGTTTTTATAAAATGTATCCAATACTCAATGGATGCGAGGATAAAGCTCTGATATGTGCCCATCTATCCAAGAGATGTAGCGTTTCAATTGGGCAAACGTTTTATCACCGATTAATTCAATTAAGACCTTTCAACAGCTAGTTTCACTTGTGGCAGTATCAACAATATCTGCATTCCACTGTAGAAACAGAATTTCAACATCTTATCCCTGTAAACCTGTAGTGTGGTATGTTTGAGCTTGTTGTGTTACAAAATGACCTTAGAGGGACCATTTATCTAAAATTCATTCAAAACAAACTTTAACTCCTATTGGAGGAGGTTCCCTTGGCTACAAGGATTGGTATCATCCTTCAGCTTAATGAAGCTCCTGCACCTTACAGTCCTCAGGTGACACAATATGTAAACATAACTTCCCCTAAACCATGGATTGGCCACCAACGTCTCCATATATTATGTTTTGTGGGGACGGGTGACAAACATAGTATACAAAGAAAAGCTAAATACAAGAGACTTGCGCTATAGCTAGTGTTTCCCTGATAAAATACCACCAAGACAACCTCGTAAGAACAACACATACTTATACCACAGCATTGAGGTTGGCAGCGGGGTTTTCAAACAGTCATTTAATACCTCTAACAATGGGTTTTACATGCCAGTTTCAAACAGCTGTATCTCCACTTCCATTGATGATTGAACACATGTTTATATGAACTTTCTTACTCAGAGTACTCAATACTCACTATTTGCTATTCCTCCTGAAAAGCCCTGTATATAGGTAAATTATCGCAATAATGTATGTTCAAGTAGAGATCAGTCTCGACTCCCATTTTTCTATGCCCATGTTGATCACTTTGTTCTTGTTATATCAACTTGTCGCTTGAGCCACGTTTAACTGGACTCATCTCAATGTTGGTCCTCTCATGTCGACCCACCCAACCTTGCAAATAAGTTCTTATAGACCAATCTTGGACCAATCTTAGATAATTGGGGAGGGGGGGGGGTGTCTCCACCTGGGGGCACCGTACGAGATGAATTTTTATTTAAAATTAAAAACGTGTCTCATAAAAAACTTAAATTCACATTTTTTTACAAACTATTCTATTATTAGATTGGGGGTGATTCTAAGAGGCCTTTGAATATATTTTTTATGACACATGATTGTTGTTTGTAGTGATTGTGTACAGGTTCTTGATTTACATACTTTTTTATGTTAAGAAAGAAACATATTTTGTAACACATAATTATCAATACAACACTTTCATTTGAAACAGACTTTTAGCAAATAATGCTCAAAACATACAGATTCAGTACTGAAGTTAATTAAATATTTTGCCTAGTTTTATAATACACCAGAACATGTACTTAGTAAGGGCTTAAGTTGAAAAATTAATTATTTTTATACATGTTTTCATTAGTTTAAATTGAGATAAAAATTCCTTATTTAAAAAAATAATCAAAAAAAGCAAATTCTGTGATTTTAATTTTCTTTTTTTTAAGTGCTATTAATACTTACATAGTTAGTTCTTTACACATATTTTCCTCCAATAGTCTTAATGGATTATAAAATTAAGCTTCGGTTTTGTGGTGTCAATAGTATAGGCACAATATGGAAAGTGCTTAAACTCCCGCCCCAGGTCCCCAAAGGTGTTGGTACGCCACTGGTATTAACTGGTGGCTACACATCATAATATAAGTTAAGCATGGAAGTTATACAAATTGCTATGCTTCTTACTAATACAAACACTTCCGGTTGGGGTAGGGATACACCATCTAATTCACATAAGCTAGATCATAACTGATCAACAGTTTTATTTAATAATAGGAAAGAAATTAAAATTTTATTTGAATGGTTTAAAGTTTAAATATGTGTATAGGTCTAATTGATATGGAATAAATAAACTATATGCAAGTTTGTTAGAATAGAAGGTTGCCTCGATCAGCCGTTTCCGTGGAGCAGGTTGAGTCGGACACTTTACGTCACAGAGTAACCGCCCGACTACTTCACCAGCCATACAACTCAATGTTTCATTGCAGATAACTCAACTTGATTTTAATTTAATTTCATTTAAAAGCACTTAACTATTCCGTCTACCTAGATTGGTCATTTCTCTTCTCTTCCTTTAATCTATTTTAAAGTTACCTCACCTGATTTCGCTTATTAATAAACTATTCAATTTTATATATCTATCTCTTTGTTTCAACATCTTATGTCATCTTACAACTCTATCTCAATTTTCAATTATAACTGTTTTTTACTTCAAACGTGGTAATAGGTTCTAGAAGTTCTTCAGTTTATTTACAACATTTCTTCACTTCTAAATTGAGTTTTTATCAGATCATGTCATAAGACTTTTTCTTTCTTTTATATATATGCTTACCTATTTCACAATTACTTTATTGGCGTTGTATTGTGTTTTAACCATATTTTTAACTCGTTTTGTTTGTTTCATAAAGTTCTGAGGATTATGCGCGCGTTGGAACCAGTTGACAGAAACGGACAACCTAATCACCATTTCAGGGAACACAAGACAAAATTTCAAACAAGGAATACCAATTCTTTCATTTATCAATCAACAAATATATTACCTTCTATTTTTAACATGTATTCCAGCATCATCCGTTTTGACTTTTAAAGCTTGATTATCACTGTTTTAACCTTAAAATCTAACTTTCTATGAAACCGATTTCAACTTAAATTATAATTTTAGATGTTGTAATCGAATGTGTTAAATGTTTTATCAATGGTATATGTTTATAACTCATAGCACTGTATATAACTTCATGCTGTCAAACCTTATTATAACATTTTAATATTAGTCCTTCACATATGTTTTAACTCTCAACCATTTAATTGAATTATGATGTCCTTGCTATCATTAAATTAAGTTCTTTATTAAAGAATTTAAAGCAATTTCAAAGAGATTAATCTAATTTCATGAACAGCAGATCACATTTGTTAAAGGGAGGAGCCACAAGTATGCTTTTATATATATTCTAGCAGATATTTATATTTTTAAGATACTGAATTTATTCATAAATTAATAATTGATTTGTATGTTATTTTTACCAAACATTACATCAAAATGACAGGAAAGACCAGTAAAAAATTGTATAGTTAAATCATATTTTTTTAATTCCCCAAAAAATATATAATTTTATACTTGCTCTTAAGATATTGAATAAATGGTATTTCAGATAAGCCTTTTGATAAAACTATTAGGAAAAAGGCATTTGAGATGTTCATTCCTACAAAAATAAAGTACCTATACAAATATTAATTTGGAAAATATTGTCTTTTTTTGCCGAAGAAAATCCATCAGGATCTATCACGACAGAAAAAAATAATACACTTAAGAATGTTGTAAATTTAAATAAAATCCCTAACTTAACAAACTGGTACTTTTAATAAACCAGGTATATAAACCACTATTGAGCAGTTTTACTGTGCAATTCATTAATATTACATGTGACCAGTTAATACTCCCAAAACATATCTAATATTCAAACTTCTATCATAATATTGACATTCATATTAACTTAATAGTTAGATTAACTCAAGTAAAAAATAGTGATTTTGTGGCTATTATTATTATTGTTTTGATTATTTTTCATATTGTATAACATTGCAGACATTCTAAACCAACTGATTATATCAGAACATAAAGGTGTATTACTACAATATTAACAATGTTTATTTATATTATTTATACTTATTTATACTTAATTTTTACTTAATTGTCATTATTTTCAAACGTTTGTGATAGCTTAATAGAATATGGAAATTTCCACTCATATTTTTCTTAAGTCAGCTCTATCATTATTCCTTATAGTAAAAAATGTGATCTAAGGATAGCATTGAAGTTTTTGATAATATTTTTGAAAACATGTTGGTATTTTTGTCATGTCAGTCTTTGTATTAATTTTCTATGTGATTCAAAAGTAAATCTGATCACACTAACTGTTTCCTATGCTCCTATTTTTATACTTATTTTTTAAAAAAAGGTTTTTTTTACCAAGAGTCAGTTCTTAACTAGTATAATCATGATGTTAAAAAAAGGGCTTAAAGAAATGTTAACCAATTTATTTCTAAATGCATTGATTAAGAGTTGAAATTACTTATTTTGACTTGTGTCCAAATTTATTCATGAGTCATTTTTTGTAAAGATATGCAGAATAATCCTTTGTGTATAATCTCATCCTTTTACGTGTTTTTATTGTAATTTATTGTTACTTGTAGTACAGCTTTGTAAAAATATAAGCAGTAATTGTGTCAAACTATAGGTAAAGATATTAATTTACTAGGTCTAATTAATATATAAATACATAAAGAATATTTTTAAAATAATTACTTATGTTGCATATATTGCAGTATAGATTTTTTTTAAGTAGTATTCAAACCCAAACGAAATAGTCAAATCTCCTATAACTTAACTACTACTTTAATTCTTTAAATAAGTACAATTAATAAACAATAACATATTTGTATCATTTTTCTGTTAATCATGTAAGAAAACATTTGGTATACACTTGTTTGGCACCTAAATTATGTTGGGTTTTTTTCATATGAATATTTTATATGCTATAAATTTCTTCTTTTTAAAACAAATTAACTACATTTTTACTGTCTTATATGTATTATTAAAACCACCATTTATTTCCATAGCTGTTGGTAATATGGTAAGCCATTAATTTAAGTACTTTTGAATACTATCTGTAGCAAATAATTTAAATTGATCACTTTCAAATTAGTTTGTTCTATTTCCTTATTTTGGATTAGAAACCTTGAATTTTTTGTTACTTATGTTTTACACTAACAACTACTCATAATCCAACTTTATTTCCATTTATATTAAAGACATAATGTTTTAATAAAGTTTAAAGATAAGCAATCTTACCCTTATTTCCATCAATTTAATCAATATTGATATATAAAGATGAGATGTTTTAAAAATCCAAAACAGCTTCTACTTAAATTAATAATATAACATATTTAGCTCTCAAAATATTTTTTTTTTTATTAGCACCACATTTACTACTTGAACATGCTAAACACATACATACTAACTATACTATGGATGTGAGAGGTTTTATTTGAAGGAAGTGTACTCACATTTGAATAGAGGAGAACCATATTTTTCATTGAAGACAAAAAGAATTTCATATTTCTTGCATATAGACCTTTTGCAGTCTTTGCTTATGACAATGATAATATCAAATAAATAAAAATGCTCATGTTTAAATAAATATTTGTATCACCCTGAGTACACCCAACTGCGATTCAAACTGCAATCTTTCCATCATCAATCGAGTGTATTGTGAGAGTGACACTTTAGAGTAGTGGAGCACCACCCAGGGGTCTCCACAGGCTACTGAAGGGTCGCCGACAAAGAAGGTACTAAAAAACCATCTGAGTAAGATGCAGCCTCTGTAATCCTGTATGTGAATGTTTTGTGCTATAAAATGCCTTTGGCTTATAATTTTGACTGCACCAAAAATACACAGTTAATGTAAAGCCGGCGAATGACATTGTAATGTAACACGATCACTCGCTAGTCAGTACAGTGTGTCGAACGACGGGCTGAGCACAGCGTCACCTGAATGTCGGTTTGTTCCCGAACCTTTTGACCCATGCACAGGTCAATAAAATGTTAAATGATTCAATATCTGTTGTAAATGTTATTAAGGCAGGGCCATTGAACTGCGGGCTTTTTTAAATGATGTGCAGTAAGATGGGCTCAGATCACGATAAACTGTTATTACATAAGGAGTGTGATGGCTATCATGTAGTAAAGTGATATGTCACATCTTAGAGCATGCAACTATTGATGTGGGTCTAAGAAACTAGCATGGTGGGTATGAGAGAAAGTTAAAGGAAATTGAATGAAAATACTTCCATAACGTTTACACTAATTAACACATTCTCCGGGGGAAAAAATTGCCTTCACTATTTTATTTCTGGAAATCATTAGAATCTAAAATAAAATTTTAAAGTGCGTAAATATTTAAAATACTAACAAAGCTCTTGATAAAGTACAAATCGAATAATTTATAAGCTCTTTGATGTCAGATTTTCTTAAATAGCAATACCCATATCAGAAATGAATAGATATTCAATTCATTTTAATTTTGCATATTATATATGTGTTGCTTTGTTACTCATTTTGGTGAGGGGTTGATTTTCTATAAGCAATGCCAAGCCAGTCAATTAGTAAGACTGTTCAGAATTACTAGATGATCAGGGCTACCACATCTAGAAATCTTAACAAATCGAGAAAACAACAGGATTTATTTGTGTTTGGAAAACGGAGATTTTGTAATGTCAGGAAAAAAGAAAGCTTCTAAATTGGTAAAGGTTATGCATTTAAACTGCAAGCTTTATATTATATGTCTAGGAAAAGTCAAAATAAAGAACTAAGTAATTTATTCCAACACATTCCTCCTTATAATTACAATTCATTATGACTTCATTCAAGTGTCTGTCTAAATATACATGAGACAAGTTAAACCCTTCCTACTTTTTCTAGAAAAACTTGATCTAATCATATCCACCCCCAGACCATGATGTTCTACTATTAACCTGTACTGGTTCCTCTCAAGAAATACTGGGTTACAACATTGATTGTATTCGCTTCTCAATTAAAGTCACATCTTTTGTTTTAAACACCAATCACTTCCACTAGTTAATGGTATTAAATACTACATTTTATTCCTTTGCACTACTTTGTAAGTGACTGTATGATTGGGAATGTCTTTATAAGCATATGTTAGAGTGAAATCTCCCTTAGCGGACACCTCTGAATAGCAGATTCTTCTTTATAACGGACAGTTTAAGATTCCCCGACAAAATAACAAAGGCCCTTACTGTGAAACAACCTTCCAATAACGGAAACGAACACTTCTAAATACGCATGTTTATGTATAGCAAGCAGTGGACAAAAATTGAAAAGAAAAAACATACAGACTTTAGGAATGTCAGGAATGCCATTTTCTTAAGCAAAGTGTGAGCATTCCTGCCTTCTCCTCTGGAGAAAGTTTCTAAAATAGCCTACGGTACTTCAAGGTCTTACTTCCCACCCCTTTTGAGCTATCAGCGGGGGACGTTTCATCAGTTGTCGGTTCTCGTGCCTACTACCTAGAGCTTACATTAATTTTTATTTGCATATTCTATATATTATGCAATCAGTACAATAAGCTACATACAATATTTATTCATTAGTCATAAATCCTGCATACTATATTATGTTGTGCACTAATTAGATTGTATTAGTTTATATTCAAAGTATATAGATTCATAGAGATTAAGTTGTAGTCAAAAAGTATGATTTTTTTTTTTTCATCCTGATAACAGGCACCTCTTAATGATGTACATTTTGATTATCCTCGCAGTTGTCCGCTATTGAGAGATTTCACTGTAAAGTTAAAGTAAACCTTTTGTCTTGTCAAGAATAGTCTTAATGACTTGATAAACCTTTTTTTAATCCAAACCCACAAATCTCAACACTATGCTGCTTGGATTTTTTATTTGGAACATAAAGAAGAGCTAATCATTTATATTGTGGAAAATTTTCAAAGCATTGAAAATTGTTATTTATGAGGGTTGACTATTTCTCATGGAAAGTATAGAATCCCAATCGCTGATAGGCAGTAAATCAATAAATATGTTAATATTTCATTGGTGTGTTTTCTATTAATACATTTTGAAGTGCAGCACTAGTGTAGATGTTTTAAACATATCAACAAATAGGTTATTGTGTCCTGCTTATAAACATTTTATCTGTGAGCACATTTAATATAAAATAAATTAAATTATATTAACCTTTATACACCCCATTAAAGTGGTGTTCAACCTTTTTTTGTTTGCATACTCCCAGATATAATATATCTTCAACATTGTTCCTCCAAAGTTGTTGGAGCATTAAAAAGTGTTAAATAGTATATAATCACATACATATAACTATATATGTACATAACTTATTTTTTTAAATTTGATCCCCCGTATGATGTTTTTGTGTATCCTCAGTTGAATACCACTGCCCTAATATGTGTTTTGGTTTAAAAAAATACTGATTGTTTCCAAAAAAAAAGAGAAACACTGCCTTTTGATACATTCTTAAATCCTTACTCCAGGGAATGCCACTTGAAAAAAATTTTACCTTAGCACTCCAGGGGATAAGTTACATGGTATTTGTATGTTGTTTAGGTGTGTTCTTTCCATGAAAGATTCTAATTTTTTGTTAGGTTTAATGCTGAATGTTAGACATTTTATAAATAAAATTTTATCATAAAAAAGTATATTACTTATAAGCATAAAATGTTGATTTATTATTTATACATTTAAAGAAATTTAATGTTATGCTGTATTTTTACTGTTTCGTGTTTTACAATAAACAATTTTTTTTATCATGGGCTATTTATTTATTTATCCTTTTTCTTTTTATTACTTCATTAATCTGAAGTGGCTTGGTCCACAACAATTGGTGCTCTCGATGGTAAAGCACAAGTCTCTTTCTCTTCATCATACGGTGGAGGTAGGAGACCATCAAATGGCAATAATTGACGTAATTATATTGAGACTATTAAAGAGAAAATAACCACTTTACACTATGGAGGTTAAGATAATAACATCTTAATCGACCCATTGCACCTTTAAAGAAGTACAAAGAAAAACTGGAAGTAAGCTGACATGCCCAAATGGTGTTGTATCTCTGCAAGAACTTTGGGTGTGGAAAAAACTTTACCACACTTAACTACTCTCATCCTTCTCCCAGAAGAAAAGCTTCCTCGTGCTGATTGGTTGGTATCCCTCCCTACTTCACGTGTTAATCCCACCACCTCTCCAAGTCTCTGTGCTAAAAATAATTATTATAAATTTGGACTAAACTGGAAACTTAACAGTAATGGCCTTATCAGAATAAAAAAAATACTTATTTGAAAAGTTAAAGTTGAATCTTAATTCACTGGAGATGTTGCCTTCAGCTCTTAGGGCCATCTGAACATCTTAAAATTAGAATCTAGCCCCACAATTTATTATAACTAAACATTTAAAAGGGCAATGGAAATGAGGAGGGTCTGTAGTTATGACAATGACCCATGAGGATACATTATAAACTGATAGACTGGGGGTGGGGGTGAAGAGATTAGGCATAACATGTACAAATGTCCTTTGTTATCAGAATGGATGGCACTTGAAACCCTTTAATATCAACAATTTAAAATAAATATATCAAAAATGGTCAATAGCTAAGAGGTGAAAATCCTTAAACCAATTTACATCCTCAATTTCTTTACTACTTCTGAATATTGTTTTGTTAAAAAAGTAAACATAGGAAATTCCAATAGTCTTCTCCAAAACCCAGCTCAACTTTTGGGGTCAATTATATAAGTAGAGCTTTCTATCCAATTGTTTATAAATTTAGGGCCTCGAGTTATTTACACATTTCGTTAGGTGTATCAGGAGTGTTTTATTCATCTGTTCTCATTGTTTACACGTAAATGTAATCTTTGGCCGATTTAAATTGACAGAAATAAAATTTTAAAAAAATAACTGATAATTCTACACATCTAAGCTTGCAACTTAGTTTATCAAGAAATTATTGTAAATAAGAATTTATTTTAGATATATATATATATATATATATATTTAATAAGTACTTTTTGAACCGTTTATATCAGCACACAACTTCTAAACTATAATCTAGAACAGACAACATTCAGCCCCTGCCTATTATCTCATCACTATGAAAGAGGAAACCCCCATTTCACCAATGATAAGTTTTTCGGCCATGCCGGAATCAACCCTGGGACTTTAAGCTCAGGAGACTTCTGCGATGGTGACCATTAAGAAGGATGAGTAAGATTCTGGTTTGTTTGAAAACAAACATAGCTGGTTGATTATATTAATACTAATTATTATTATTATTTGTTGACAATAAAAAATGTAGTTAGTTCTTAAAGGAGTATTGGTTGGAGTCGTATTGTCTTGCTCATTTATTTCCACCTCGCTTATTCCCTATAATTAACAAAAATGGTATATAGACTGGTTAGAAAAATAATCGTAACTTGTTCCCTCTTATCAACCTTGGTCTGGTATTTTATATTTATTTAAATTAAGAGTAAAATAGATCACTACAGAGTTGTCATTCCTGTTTGACTTTTGTAAACACCTTCAGCTGTTTTGTTTTATAATCTCCACTGTAGTAACTTGTTTTAGCACTGCCTCTTACTAACTGTTAGGGTTATAAGCATATGTACTAATTACGCTAATGGTTTTAGGGATTAGGAAGGCTCTGTTTAGAAGAAGTACACCCGCATTCTTATAGACTGGTAAACTATTGTGACCATGCGTCATAGATCACTATAGTTACTAGTTCCTCGCTCCAGCTGGAAAAATATCTACTAACCCAGAAGACCTAAAAGAATAAGAAATTTTGCAGGCAAGTAGCCCCAAACCCAAAAGTGAGAAGGAATACATGGTGAACAAAATTCCCATGGGTTCCCCAAACTGGGTGTGTTTATAAAATAAACTGATGTCAAAAAAAATCTAGAAACCCAGAAGACTAAGGAAGCTGAAATTTATTCTGGCAGGTAGCCTCTAACCCGAAACGAGGAAAAAAATACTTTGTGACCTAAAGTAAGGGGGTTTATAAAAATAAAAAGTCAAGATATTTTCAAAGTTAGGAAGTTGAAATTTTGTAGGTAGATAGCTTTTAACCTATAAGGGAGCGGGCATACTTAGTGACAACATTCTAATGGGGACTACCAAAAAACCAAATATGAAAAAATCTCAAAACTCATAGGACCTGAGAAACTGAAGACAGCCCCTAACAAAAAAATTGTATAGGAATATTTGGTAGTGGGAAATTCTTGGAGGACTCACCCCCCCC
>CABFOV010004510.1:0-33076 GCA_902141375.1 Timema poppense | reverse complement strand
CCCCCCCCCCAAAAAAAGTCAAATTACTCTCGAAGCTCAGTAGACAGGAAGCTGAGATTTTACTGGCACGTAATCCCTAGCACATAAGGGTACATCAATACTTGGTGACATAAAACTAAAATAATAAAATCGTTTGACACACCTAGTATAGTTGAATCTTTATAGACCATAAGGGTATTGTATTACTCAAATTAAAATTTTCCAAAACTTATATTCTTTCTTACATGCTTAAAACTAAATGTTATTAATTATTCAATATGTTAATTACTTGCTTGTTTTATAACTTGAAAGTGCCATTGTAAATATGGTTTGTGTCACCCTAAATGATTAACAAATATATATAATAATAAATTAAATAGCTGCATCTAAATATCATATGCTTTAAATTGAAAAATGATTACTGACCAACCCAAAAGTCCTGGGTTCGATTCTTGTGTCATTTTGCAATTTAAAGAATAAAATACATAAACGCATGCAAGATATTTCCTTAATGTGAACAGTTCTGACAATTGTTTTTCATTCTTATAGCTTGATTATAATTGGCACATTTATATTTTTGGTAATTCTGCAAAAATAAATTGTACTTGCTCTTCCAATGTGTTATAATAAAGTTACTCACAATCTCACATAGCTTTATAAGATGTAGACAGGCTTCATAACGTCTGAAAGACAATATTTCAAGTGCATGTTATGTTTACAAGATGTCAACTCCAACCTTAGTATTTTAATTATTAACAAACTTGAGAAGAAACTACAATATCTGAGTAAGGGTATACAAGCTAACTTTGAATTGTGTTTGTTTTTTGTTTTTAAGAAATTATTTGTACTATTATGGTTTACAAACTTTGTTGGTGTTTCCTTAACATATGCAAAGCTATAAAAACTTATTTTTTAATATACAGTATATATACATCATAATATTTGGTTGATTGAAAGAGATGTGACTGCTTGAACATTCACAAGGGTGTAGACATGTTTATTATTATTTGGTTGTGAAACTCTCTCGTGTGTTCTCTTAAGTTCTCTTAACTAACAAAGTTTTGTTCTAGGCTGAACATTGTGACTTTTCTTGATATTTGCAAGTATTGTTGTGTCTGAGTCTGTATGCATATATATATATCAAGAATATCAAGTAAACTCCCCAACAAGAGAACACACACAGTTTCACAACTAAATAAATAAATACAAATAATAATAAACATGGGTACCACACCCTCGTGATTATTCAAGCAGTCACATCTCTTTCAATCAACCAAATATTATGATGTAACTATTTCATATTTTTAATATTGTATTTGATAAATTTATTAAATTTACTGACTAGTTTAAAAAAAAAGTTCTGTCAGTGAAGTAAACAACAACAAAAAAGTTATGCCCGTTAACCAAACAACTCTCGTAGATAATTAACTTATAAAATTTATTTTGAAAATTACTATATAGTGTTTGACTGATAGATCACCCTTCCCCATTAATTTAATAATACAAGAGGCCCAATTAGCACATTTAGCAATGCTACCTTTAGTGGAATAAGTAATAAAAAATATAACTAAGTTTTTTAAATGTGTCTTTTAAATTAGTTTTTTTCTCACAATCAGAAAAAAAATTCTCATATATATTTCCATATTAAAAAATCCTCTCAAACTAGACATGAAATGAAAACCCCCACTTAGTATCAGTACTTTCAAGGTCTGGTTTCATTACTACCAGTAATCTCCATTATAATTAACTGCGAACCACTCTTATTCTGTCTGATCTATCTACAATACATAATAAAAGACACCGTGGTTGTAAACTGCTATTCTCTACCAAGGTAGGTCAGGGTATTGCCCGAGGGTTGATTCAGCTCCTTGGAATGTTCACTGAAATGTCTTGGCCCACCATCAGATTCTTCTTAACTATTCAACATGTGATTATGCAAGTGTCTCGCGCCAATTTACCGCCACAGAACTACTCCAACTCAAACTGTGCCAAAATATGTGGGTGAGAGATCTCACAGTTTAGTTTATTGTATTGTATAAACTCTCCTTTACACTCTAAAAACAAGAAGCAGCTGGACTTGGTGCCAACATAAACAACCTACATAAGTAAATGACTGCCTGTAAATTTTGTAAGTTATTTATAAATGTGTATAATAAAACGAAGACACCTTGTAAACTTTAAGAGCACTTGTTTAATAGATGAATGATTTGTGAACTTTGTTAGTTACTACTTGTGGGTAAGAAGAAGCTCTCGGGCTGGATTCACAACCCCCCTATTTTAAACATCCTACGGGGTGGTATCATTTAGATGAAATGTAAATTGTGTAGGTAAAGTGGAAAACTATTTAGAAAAATTCCCTCATATCCGGCTGGAATTCGAGTATTTCAGACACTGCTATAGTTTTCTATCATCTTGAATAGTGCCGGTATATAAATGTTTTAATTTTTATCTAAGAAATTTATTAAATATTGCTTCGAGAATTGAGCTTACCCACAAAAGAATCTCATTTAATTGGGCTATCTTGATTTTTGAAGATAGTCGTCTACTGTAAGGGCAGGGAACCAAGAACAATAATTACTGTCGCCAAGTGACAGCGAAAAGAATGCAACGTGTTGTCGGAAGCTTTATTTATGTTTGTTAATAGTAATACTTTTCATCCTGAGAGGGGGAAAAAAGCTCCCCAGCAAAGGGGGAATTGATGCACTCAGCAAAACAGTGAAGGGGGCACGGAATTATTTCTTTGAGACAAGAAATAAACTTATTTTATGGTGTGCTTATATGATAGTAATATAAAGTAATGCAAAGAAATGGGCTGGTCAAATATGTTTCGTGGGTCGTGAGTTTGCAAAACATTTTGTATGTTTTAAAGAGCTATGAGCCACTTAGAGTATATAATACTTGGCTGTGGGTAGATTCATTAGAATAATAAATTGTTAAGATTTAAGAGATCTCATCATACCAAGCCCAACTCAGCTCCCGGTGTGGCAGGATATATTTAGACTAGGAAATTTTTAGGTAGTAGCTGTTTATTAATGCCGCCCTTAGGAATTGTGGGTGGACAAAAGTCAGACATCAGAACTCATTTGTTAGTATATCTTTTGGACGTTTATTAATTTGAGTGCATATATATTGTTAATGCACTGTAATGTTAACTTAAGACATGGTTAAATGTAAGAGAAGACTTATGCCTTAATTTCGCCGTGTAAATAAAGACAATAATAATAATAGGTTGGGTTAGGTGTCAAATATTCTGGTATGCCACTGCTCAAACCAGTATTAAATAAAGGCCCATCTAAATATTCAAAGGCTTTTGACATAATAATATGCTAATTAATTGCCTTTCTTTTTTTCCTTTTTAAGATAGGATTTAAAAAATACTGGTGTTGATGTGGTGAAGGATTTGGTAAATAACTGACGCGCGAGAGGTTGAATAAGGTTTAGTATGATTTTGGTAGGAAGAACAGTAGAAGTTAGTTACTGAAGTTACTAAAATAATGTTAATATATTCATACATAAAGTCATGTCATATGCAGATGTAACTTTTGATAGATATTATCAATACTTATCAAATAACACAAAACAATTTAAGAAAATGTTACCAATGTTGGCCCCAAAGAAATATGTTTTGATTTTCTCTACTGTTCTTCTAACCAAGATCAGGGTACAACATGAATTTCCTAGTCAACATTGAGATTATTAGACCGCTGTTTGGTGTCAAAGAGATGCCGTTCTTTTGAGTGCGTTCCGATGCTGCACTAGAGTCTTTCTTGCATTCAGACTAATAATATCCTGGACTAATGTTTTCCGCTTACACCGGCTCGCATCTGCGCTTGTGTATGTATGCCCGCGCGCAAGTTAAGGGAGTAAAAGGTAAAAGAAAAGACCTATATTATGCCAGGAATGTGTGCAGCGCACTCGTATTTGAATGATTACTCGATATACCGCGGTGATTATGAGACAAAGTTTCTTGTTAATAACTACAATATGTCCCTATTATTTCAGAATGAAGATTTGTGAACAGTGCTTATCTGTGAAGCCATTTTAAAATAGTCAAAAACTGCCTTTTCAATTCAATTTTTATCTAAATATAATTTAATATTCAACAATGTTCAGTATAAGGAACTTTTAACTCTTTGTCTTCATTTATTAATTAATTAGAAATGCCTTACGTGCAATAGTGTTGGTGTAAATTTATGATTTAGAGCTGACTGTATCTCAGAGTTGATTGGCGTGTGATGCATGCTATTAAAATACACGCAAACAAATATAATACAAATAGTCCCATGTTGGGTTTATAAAACAGGATGCTAGCCATCACATCAAAAAACTAAATATGTTAATATTTGTAAAATAGTTATGAAAATTCTCAACTATCCACACTGTTACAGATGTTTCTGTTTTGTGTTGGACGCGAATGAAGTTCTGCCGATGTTATGTCAACACAACGGGATTCACACAATATCATTCATGTACAGTGACGCATGGTTTATTTTGAATAAGTCGTAATGATCATTAAATGGAATATATTTGGTGGAATAGTACAAACGTCCATATTTTCGTATTCTCTCTCTCTCTCTCTTCATTGCTTACTTTAATATAGACGCATGTTGAGAAGACAGCCAGAATACCTGTTAGGGTAGTGAGTATACATTAATAACAATGGATATGTAACCGAATTTGCCTTAAGGGAAAGTGATCAGTGGCTGTCTAGAAACTACGTCTCACTTAAAAATTTACCCCCTTATCACATGTTTACAATTTTGCTAACCCCCTTATAATATTACCTCAAAATATCACGGGCCCTACTCCCCTATTTAAATAGTGTTTTTAATTGTAGAGCCTATACAACCCTATTATTGAAACGTGGGCGCAGTCTGGTTTTATCAACACAGGTACGCTAAATTGTAATTTAACGGGACGCATTATCTGACTCCCCTGCCCCCTCGGCACACTTGGTCATGCTGGACAGTACTCCCCTGCCCCTCGTCACACTTGGTCATGCTGGACAGTACTCCCCTGCCCCTCGTCACACTTGGTCATGCTGGACAGTACTCCCCTCCCCCTCGTCACACTTGTTCATGCTGGGCAGTACTCCCCTGCCCCTCGTCACTCTTGGTCATGCTGGGCAGTACTCCCCTGCCCCCTCGTCACTCTTGGTCATACTGGGCAGTACTCCCCTGCCCCCTCGTCACTCTTGGTCATGCTGGGTGGTACTCCCCTGCCCCCTCGTCACACTTGGTCATGCTGGGCAGTACTCCCCCGCCCCCTCGTCACACTTGGTCATGCTGGACAGTACTCCCCTGCCCCGTCGTCATACTTGGTCATGCTGGGCAGTACTCCCCTGCCCCCTTGTCACACTTGGTCATGCTGGGCAGTACTCCCCTCCCCCGACCGATATTCGGACCCTGCTCTCCTCACTACTGGCGAGAGGGGTGCGTTAAACCATGTGACCACCGTTGCGGTAGACACTATGGAAGACTGGTGCTAGTTGTTAGAACTTGGAGAACAGTTTTATAAACAAACACATTGCTCTCTACATCGCCTGTTGTTTGTTTTGTGTGTTTTTTCAGTTAGGAATAATATTTATTCATTTAATGGGCGGGTTCGGTTAAGTGTAACATATAATAGTTACCCATGTGCAAAGACAGATTTATGATATAACATCCCAGCTTTTTTAAAAGCTTAACCTTGACATATTAATACAACTGTTATCGAAAATTGCGTGCGTTGTAATTTTAATAGCAAAACGTTTTCTAAAGGAGATAATTTCACTCAAGTAATAAGTACTTGTTCTACTCGTGACTCTCCAGGCAGTACTTCACCACCATTGTGTAACGGGTTAACCAATTTAGCCCTGTACTGCCCAAAATTGCTGCACTTAATCATTGGTCAAGAACATATATACGGTACCCTAATATAAATGCAAGTCTATTAATGTGTAAATATGCATGTGTTACATACCACGTCTCGTATATATCATGGAACAAGACCGGTGCCATCAGAAGGGCTACCCTCCCTTGCCGTACTGAGAAAACTGCACTTGACTGATCCGAGCTTCGACAACAACTGAGTGCAGCGTGCGGGCCTACGTCATAGATCCGTCTTTCTTTGGTAACTACACCACCGAACAGTTAATGTCGTAGTGTTTCAGGGCGATGACAAGGGTAACCTAAGATCTCTGATACCAGTATCAAACAGTGCCCTGGTCTCTACAACAGAACTGTCTCGGACTATCATAACTTTTATTGTTTGTAAAACTCACATTCGGGAAACCCCCGCTACTCTTCTTTTCGTTGGAAATCAAAGAATGAGACTGAAGTTTCATAATAGAAGCATCCCTTGGGAAGAAGGGAAAAAATGTGCCTGGATGGTAAAAAGTGTAAATTGGGAAGAAAAAAAGGATTAACGAAGTAGATTGGGTAACTAGAGAAAAGGCGTAAAGAGGAGTAAAGAAAATTCTAAAATAATATCGATTAATTTGGTAGTTTTCTTTGCCCTCCTAGCCCATTTTGCACTTTTTACACCTTTTTTACTTGCCCTTTTTAAATTCTTAATGTTATAAGTACATTTACTTTTTGAAATTTTTACACCTCCCGTATATACTTTTCTTACCCTAAAATATTTCTCCCGGGCAAAGCTGGGTACCTCAATCCTAGCTTGTTGAGGTGTTTTTTTTCCATCACAGCTCCTATAGCTGTGAACCGATTGTAACCTTTAGGTTTTAAATATTTCACTTAGCCGTACGGATTCTCAAGAAATTGTTAGCCGGTCTGAAATATATTTCAAAACTTTCTGAAGTATATAAAATTCAAATAACTTATTCCTAAACGTCATTTTCAAAACGCTGGCAATTATTTGTAAATATGCATGTCGTGTCGGGATGAAAATATTAAGACCTTGACGGTTCAGAGTTGTAGAAGAGCTTGTGATGGCAAACTTTTGACTGTAGAGGCTTATGGTTTAATAATATATATTTAATCTACAAATACTAGGTGCTAAAATAACAATTGCTTTGTTGGATAGTTGAATCAGCTTATAAATTCGTTTTGTAACAATATACCCAGTGAAGGGTTATATTGTTACAGTTGTTTTTTTTATCGTATGACATAATGACCGGGACCGACATGACGTCCAGGTTCGGTGGCCGTGTGTAGACTCTGTTGGCACAAATGTTCGTACCCGCAATTAGACGATGTGATGATAGTGATTATAAAGTTGTGGAGTCGATGTGACTTAAGTCCAACCAAACTCTGGTGACCTTTGAGATCATTCCTCTTAAAAGAAAAATACCCAAAGTACCAGTCGGGAAGTGAACCAGGACCCTCTAGACTCGTAGCCACGTGCACTGACCACTAAATCACGAGGCCGGATATTGTAACAGTGAAGGAGTAAGTCGTTATATTGGTTATAATGTTTATTTCAAGGGATTATAAGTAGCTTTTATAAGTTAGAGTGTGTAACTAAATTAACCTAGTAAATTGAAGATTATTGCAGTATAATTTAGACTTAATATAATATTTTGAATTCATTATATCATACGTTAAATATTATTTTAATAACTTTATTAAAAATTAAACACAGTATTATTAATGAGCACACATGTTCGCTAATGTTCATGAATAAGGTATAACTTTCATCACAATTATACAGTATGAAGATAGTTTGTAATCCAAAGCTTGGGTCACTCATCAGAATCACAATTTATGCACATGTAGGTACGCTTTCCGTCAGTGCATGATTCGTGTGCCCACATTTTACATTCACTGCATTGTGTTTGCCACATGCACACAAGACAGAAACAATCATAATCTGAATCCAATTCAATTTTGTGTGAGCTATTTGAGTTGCATTTTTTAAACTTTTTATCTCTGCCAAATAACATTGACTGTAAGAAAGACTAAGGCCCGTATGCAAGGACGATGCTGAGCACGGTCAGAGTACAGGCAGAGTATGAGCCTCGTGATAGTACGATCTATGGCGCAATATCTTGAGTCTCGCCAGAGTCTGGTCCCGGGCTTGCTCAGGCTATACTCTGGCCGTGCTCAGCATCGTCCTCGCATACGGGCCTAGGATAGTTTAGGGCATGGGAATGAAGTTTGCGAGGAGAATGTTAGCTGTCACGAGGAGAAGCACGATTACGAATTAAATTATCTGGGATAGAGTATGAGTACCTGAGATTGTAAGGGTATGGGCATGTAATGAGGATGGAAAAAATACGATGGAAATGTATTATGTAGGAAAAAGACCTCAAGGGAGGACAGAAAAGAGATGAGGGAGCAGGAACAAAAATTGTGCAGGTCAAAGGAGAAGAATGAAAGCAATTAACGAAGGAAGCTGGAAGCATTTTACAAAACTATCCTGGATACAGGCTGGAAACATGATGATGATGATCTCTGCCAATAACCAGTTTTCTTTTCAGTGGATTTTGCTTCTTTAGTAAGCAAACATTATTTTTCTGGCATGTCAAAATTAGGAATGGCGCGTTTTACATCCTCTTGTTTTTTCTTTCCCTGCCTTGGTAAATGAACGCATATTTATTGGAGTTATCTCACTTGAAGAAGCGGCCAGGGATTTGGATTGATTCCGTTTGCACGCATATTTGCGTATAGTCAACTAAAAAAAATGATGACCCGTTTTGCTATATTTATAGAAATTATTTGAGTTCCATAAACAAACAAATAGAAATAAGTGTATCTTTTAAAAGTAGTGTTATATCTAACAACGCTTCATATATATCGTTCTAAAACCATACTTTATGAATATTAAATGTGAGGCAAGCTGTTAAACTTGTAGAATGTGCCCTAAAACCTGTAAGCGGAAAACATTAGTCCAGGATATTATTAGTCTGAATGCAAGAAGGACTCTAGTACAGCATCGGCACGCACTCAAAAGAACGGCATCTCTTTGATATCCAACAGCGGTCTAATAATTTCAATATTGACAAGAACATTCGTGTTCAAGGATTAGTGCTACTTTATTCAACCTCTCCCTCACTTTAGTTATTTGCCAAATCCTTCACCACATCAACACCAGTATTTTTAATCCTATCTTAAAAAGGAAAAAAAATACAATTAATTATATCAAACGCCTTTGAATATTTAGATGGGCCTTTATTTAGTACTGGTTTGAGCAGTGGCATACCTGATTATTTGACACCTAACATAATATATTATTATTGTCTATATTTACATGGAAATATTAAGGCCTAAGCCTTCTATTACATTCAAACAATCAAATTAATAAACGTCCAAAAAGATACACGAACAAATGAGTTCTGATTTGTTCTGAGATTTGACTTTTGTCCACGCGCACACACACAAAACTACAATTCCTAAGGGCGGCATTAACAAAGACCTACTACCTAAAAGGCGGCATTGACAAAGAACCAATACCTAAAAATGTCCTAGTATAAATATGTCTTGCCACACCGAGTCAATTCTAGAGGACAATAATGGTGGGTGGAATTCCCTTCCTTTAATATAAATTGTTAGGGGCTGCGTTTAACCGGTCACTTACAAAACTAAGGGCTGATCTTATGACTCCTGGGTAAATATTAATCCATCAGATACCTCTGCACTCTTCGACACACAAGACAGTTGACCGTTCACTTTGGACATGAATGAAGTCGTGGAGTGCTACGTAACTCAGCACACTTTCCCGAATGTCAAGAACGCGCATGCGCAATCCCTAGTGAAAGTGGCCCTCAGTACAATCACGTGTGTAACCCTACCCTCCCGAACTGACGCTCTTTCGACGTTGTGCGCAGGCGTCGAGGAGAGCCCAGCGCAATGACTTGTTGAAGATGACATCATTGTACTTGAAATACCTCCCTCCCATAATTTCCTCGCTGGGCAATATCGAATAAAAGCTTGTTCTTATCATGGAGAGAGCACTCTTGGATGCTATTAGGATTTACAACATGTATTGGATAGGTATTTTTAATAGGAATACAGAGGAAAGAGTCTAACTCTTGATAAAGAATGTAGGGATTCATTAGAAATTGCTTCGGCATATTATTTATTGGTACGTGTCAGATAATTAGATTTGTTTAGCTCATTAGCACTTTATGACCCTAAGCCCCTAGGGGTTGGATAGGGTCTTTATTTGGAATTTAAATAATATAAATTTATCTTTTCGCGCCATTTTGCGCGATAGTTTTCATAGTTTTCATAGTTTACTATTGTAGAGAGTCTTGATGAATAAAATATTGGTTGATATTTCTACTCTTTGTCAAGGAGAAAGAAAATAATCTACGAAGTTATTATGTCTTTTGATCCATAGGCTACCCCCACCTGTCGGGTGTTAGATGGGAAGGATGACTTATATTGTATATATAGTAACCTGGGGTATCGTTAAGAGCAGAATGTCATTAGTTGATATGTACTAGCCTGGAAGTAAGATATGTACAAACCATTCAATGAGTTATATTTCCGGTTTGTATAAATGGGTATCTTTGAACAGTTTAGGTTTGTTGATGTGGTGATTGGATGTTTTGCCGCCTTTAATTCTTTTTGATTATGGTTCACGAACCTTAACTTTTTGCATTTTAATTGGTACTGTTAAATTATTAAACACGTTCTCTAATCTTGGTGATTGTTTTTGGCTCGCTGTAACGTCATAATATTATTCTTATTTACTTATGCAGATTTACCGCTTCACCATATATTTTGTTGGAGCATTGATATTGCGCCTTGTCCGCAACCAACACAATAAATATTGTTAACCAGTGACCATACTCATTTATAATAAAACGGCCTTTGGGCCTTTATCTATTACATGTCATTTGTCATGCTTCTCATCAATCAAACCCTTACTTCCAATATCCTGAATGGTTACACACTTTAATTTTCTGATGGTTTTAACTGCTAAGTTTGGAAGTCAGAGTTTTTCTGGCTTGGGTCAAGGCCAAATAAAGATCCCTAGTGATCTTCTTGTCTGTTCCTTGTATAGCAACCGCCTTCTCTAAATAGAGAGAAGGGTTGAGCTACGTACCCAGTACCCCGGTTGATTTGTCATGTTCTTTGCTGGACAGATATTTTCTTCATTCATTATTGTTTCTTTAACAGTGTGTGATATATATTATTTCGTTTCACAAATCCTATTTATTTTAATTAAATGTATCTATTTTAAGATAAAAGAGACAGTCTTCGTGGTGCACTGTACCATTTATTTTCTTTTGTACGAAGTAGTATTGACGATATTGAATAAAATATACTTTTTGTTATGTTCTTTATTCATGCTTGCGTCTCTATTGGAAAAACACAGAGCAACAGAAACATGGGTGCAGATGAAAGTTTTGATTTTGTTGCAAGTATTTGTCCAAAGCAGTCAAGATCAAAAGATAATATGAAACGTATACCAATATTCAGTCGCATAAACAAACGTTCAATCTACCTGAACGGTTGGTTTCAGTTGGTACATACTGTAGTTAAAAGGTTGCACTAGTAATTAGTTTATTGGCATGACATTTAAATGGAGTCCAAAGAACGGCATTCAATTAAATGATCATCACAAACAGCTTTTTTACGTGTCTTTGGAACCCCAAAAACATGAAATATAAGTGAATGGCTACCACTAAAGTATTGTATTTGTCCCACGTGTCAACACAAACTATAATTTGTTTCTTTGAGTGTGGACAGTTTGTTTACTGTAGTATATTAATTATTTTTCGAGGGTCAAACGTCCTAAGACAGTGACCATATGAAAGTTATATGTTGCTCCAGTTGAGACACAGCTTTATAGATGCCATTTAATCTCTAGTCATTCTTAAAATACTGTTTGGTAAATTTATAAACATTATTATAATGTTTTAATATAATATATTTAGTGAAATAGCTCAAATCTATTCATGACATGTTTAAATTTTCTTCTTCTTCTTTCGAAATGTTTCAAAGATACAACTTTTATTGTGTGTGTTGAAGTGTCCACCACTGGTTAGTATGAAACGGAAATATAATATTTGAGTATGCTATATTAAGAACCTATTGAATGCTATTAAACACATTAAAATAATTTATTTGAATTTCTCCTCCACTTATTTTGTTTTGTTCCACCATAACGCAGCTTATAAGACATGGTTATAGTGTAATCAGCCGCTCATGGCTAATGAAGGCATTCAAAAGTGCATCTAAGAGCACAGCATATTATTTTCTCTCTTATTCTATTTAATAAATGTTTTAAATTTTGGAAATAGTTATAACGTGTTGACTGTGGGTATTTCGATGGCAAAGACTTCCTAAAGGATGGATTACTTATGACGAAATAAAATCTATGTTTGAATCCCAATCGGGTGTGTTAAAATTTATTTTAAATGGTTTCACATTCTCTATCCACCACAGTTGAGTACATTTCAAATAAGTTCTACCTTCCTCATTCCCAACCTATGAGAGTGAACATGTATGTTTCCCGAATGGGTGGCAAGACGTGATACTGACCTTGATGCTAGCCAGCCATATGTCTAAAACAATCCTCACCAGTGACAAGATGTGTTGCACTGTTTCGACATTTGATCGGAACACTAGAGTATCATTTCAACCAACTTCACTGATGTTTGAATTTGGTTCTTTCATCGTTCAACCCCCTCTCCCTCTTCCCAAATATTTATTTTATTAAATGTATCTTTCTTATTTTGTTCATCCTCTAACTTGGTACCTTTGTGTGGTTTACCACCGATTTTATGCAAGTATTGTCAGTAAAAACAAGCCCAATGTGAAAATAAGCTAGCCTTGCTCAATAGTGATCATTTACAGACCTTTCTTTAACTCAATCCCGGCATTCTTGTTATAGTCTACATCTTACCTTTAACCGACATTTAGAGTTAAATTGAGCCGTCGCTAACCTCGTGCTTTTCTCACAAATTGATTTGTATTGCAATATTTTCCGCCCGTTTGGGCTATCCACACACGTATAACTAGTAAAAAATAATAATAACTATGTTTTCATCCCAACTCTCTAAAAGGTGTTTCAAAGAGGAAACTCCATTAGTACTTGATCAAAAGGATGTGAGAAAACCGGTCCATAAAATACCAATTCCTCTTGGAGCCTCGTCGTGAAGTTCCTTTAAGATTGGGTCTGTGTTATTCCCGGGAGTGGAGAGAGCAAAGTTAGGGACGTTGAGTGTTTCAATTAGATCGTAATTGAATGTAAAGAAACAGGGGTGGACAAACAAAGTTTTTATTCTAGCAGTGCGTCATACCACCCGTTTGGACTATACGCTTATGTGCTAATTACTCCAGAGGTCCCCAACCTTTTTGTACCTTAGAGCACATTCAAACTAGCGGTAGTGCGGCGGGCACCAATCAGTTTTTCAACTAAAGTTATAGCCGAACATAATTCATAACGCAAATAACACACACAAATACATATTATTAAAAAAACTGTGATTTTAAAATTTTAAAAATATTTCTTTAAATTTGCATATAAAATAACGCTAATGTCACACACGCAAAGTTAGTCCGAAACCAGTTTAAACAATTGAAACAATTTTTACCAAACCAAAAGTCAGTGTCAATAAATAAAGAAAATACTGCTTTATTTACGAGTTTAATAAGACCAAAATAAATACACAAGAAAATATTTAACTACTAACCACCATTTTGGTGCCTGGGTAAATTTTTAAAATATATGTTAAATCTGTGTTTATTCAGGCAACAGTAGATAGTATGCCCGCCTGTTCCAGCCCCGAGGCTATTTTCCGTGATCGAGAGTGTGTATTGTGATTTCAATTAACCTTCTTTCCAAATCCGATTGCTTCCCCCACCCGCATCCCCCTGACCCCCAGCGGGAGCAGAGGCCCACCTACACACTAGTCAGGGCTGATGGGTTTAGCCCATTTGATTTTTATTTGTGCTCGTTAGGTTTTAATGTATGCCCCAGCCCCATTGGATAGGATTGACGTGGGGGGAACGTGCTGTCTCTGAAACTCTTCCGCGACGTGCTGACCCGGGAGGAAGGGGGGAGTATCATCTCCGAGCGATTGTCTAACATAAAGTGTGAGCTATTGGCAATGTCTCTCTGTGATTTTCATTAACCCCCTTTCAACATTGAGGGCCCTACTAGGTGGTGGAACATACTGGCTGGCACTGGTTCAATACGGCGTTGTGACCCCCTTTCACATTGAGGGCCCTACTACGTGCTGGAACATTACTGGCTGGCACTGGTTCAATACGGCGTTGTGACCCCCTTTCCACATTGAGGGCCCTACTACGTGCTGGAACATACTGGCTGGCACTGGTTCAATACGGCGTTGTGACCCCCTTTCACATCAGGGTGCCCCAGGTTATTAATCGGTGACTAAACATGTTAAATCGGGAAAATACCGGCTGGCACTGCCATAGTACAACGCTATGATCCCCACAACCACGAGAAATTAACCGTTATTCCTCCGGGGGGCCCGATGTAATTACGTGGCCTGGGTGATATGGCTCAAAAAACGTGACGAGGATCTTTGTGTGTCTATCGAGGGCCCTCAAGGGCTTAGCCCAATGGAACATTTGATTTTAATGGGCGCACTGGTGTAGGTATCCGCCATGGAGCCATGGAGACGGCGTACGAAGATAATGTGGTAGGGACGAGTAAGAAAATGTTCCAGCGTTTACGTGGAACTACCAACAGTACACATCGGCAGGTATTCAAATCCCCACAACCTCACCCACTACTAGATTCGAACCCTAAATCTTTCACCGGGTGCTTCATGCCCTATAGTTGCCAAACACTACAGAAGAATATAGTGTTTTCAAATTGTACTCACCCTTTCAGTCGCTAGAATATGTTGTAGGAGTTTAAAAACAGGCTTTGGCAATATACACGTGACAACTTTGCCAGAATAAATATTAAATAACCCCGACGGGTACATGTTAAGCTTTATCGATTTACACACGTATAGTTATTATAGCTTTAGCAAGTAGAATATGTGAGTATATTACTATTTTACTGCTTAAATATCTGTTTAAGGTAAGGAGTCACACGCACACGAACACCCACACACCCACACACATTCTTTTTTTTAGCACCGAGTCCATTAGTTTTTAATGTGTGATGTGTTCCCATTAGATTTTAATGTGTCTACCAAGTATGAGATGGTAACACTGCCAGAATGAAATATTAAATTTTGCCGTAGGATTTTTAATGTTAAGCTTTATTGATTACATATGTATAGTTAATATATATTTAGTAAAAAATATTTGAGATGTAGAAAGGAGGAACAAGTATACTATTAATATTAGCATTTCAAACAGTTTCACTGCTTAAATATTTGTTTATAATTTTAACTAATATGGGTTTAAGGTAAGGTGACACACGCAGACATACACACACACAGTCACGTTCATTTGTATTTATAAATTGTGACGGTAGATTACTACTCAAGGAGAATGTATCCTATTACTCCACAACAAGCTACTTACGTTATCTTGTGACGCTCACATAGAGCTCGGGAAGCGTGCCCCAAAAAATAACCATGAGGTCACAAGAGAAACAGTTTTTTATTTCAGATAAATTACAATGATATAATAATACAAGAGTACATTAAAGGCTTAATGAGCCTACGCTTAGTCTGCCAAAATACAGACTAAGCCACCATAACTTGCAAAATTTTACCCGCCCCACAGAGGGAACGTTAGAGTGAAAGTTAGAAGTCAACATTCAAATTTAGCGCCCAAGGGCGTGCTTACATCCATAGCTTTAACTGGAGTATAAATTAACAAGAAAAGTGCTCATAAAACTTAGCTTTACATTACAATGAAAATATACATGATTTGTCGGCCTAAGTATTTTAAATAGAGATTCCAACAATGGCCGTTGGGGACTTATCCTAAATTACGAAGCATAACCTAATCTAACAACAATACTTGTAAATGTACAATAAGTTCCCCAAACTCCCGTTGCGCTCATGATAACCTAAACTAACTATTCCATATAAAATACATCTAACAACAAGACTTGTAAATGTACAATAAGTTCCCCAAACTCCCGTTGCGCTCATGATAACCTAAACTAACTATTCCATATAAAATACCTTCAATACTAAGCGAACTTATATCGCCTAAAAATATCCAAGACAATATTAAACTATTACTAAGATCAGCCAAGATAAAGGCTCGGGCGCACCTACAGTTAATAAGATGTACTAAGTCAAATACGAATCCCCCTAGAAAGTTACTAATATGGAACCGTGGTTCACCCACGCCAAATCAAATTAAAGTCCCCATTTATAAACATAAAGGAAGCGCCAAACAGTAATTTAGAATAATATTCCCCCCATATTTAAAGCCAAAGAGAATTTTGATTAATATTCCCTAATATTAATTTTAACCAAGCGCCCTCACCTGGTAAGAGCCAGTGATACAATGAGTCCCATACAAAATGACACCTGCTGTTATATAGTGTAAACAGGTCTAAGAAGTTCTCAGTAGAGGGGGGAAAGAAGGGGAAGCACATGGAACAAAAAGAAGGGTGAAGATTAGCGCTCTGGGCATACCGCGGACATCCCAGTAATTACTAGGCCAAGCTCGAACATTCCAGGGGCGGATGTTCGTGAAGTCAAGTTGGCAACTGTATTGTTTAGTGTTTGGGCGAGGCGCTGATTTGGTTCGCGTCTCAGACAGTCTTCATTATCCAAGCCACGAGAGTGGATGTGTCGCTGCGTGCACGTGCGTCCCATTCGACGGGGAGAGGTCTCGATCAGACTTGGTGAGAGTTGGTGAGTGAAAAGCCTCCATATTACCAGGTTGTTGGTTTTGGATATTCGTTGTTTGGAACATCGTTACAATCTTGCACACCGCTATTTAAATTATTATGATATGACAAACTTATATTCACATGTATTCATTTCTTAATAACTTTCATTCTGCGTAATTCTGGTAATTTTTACCAATCATACAATAATTTAAATATGCTAATGGGGTGGGAATAATGAAAGTATTTATGAGGGGATAAGTGTACCTGCATTTGCGTAGAGGGAGAGTTGGAAATACCCTCAGTTTAATAGGACCGTGTTCGAATTCCAGCCTCCTCAACCACCCATACCTGACGAGCTCCGATTAGTTACTTGTACTGTCCACAAGACCTAAATAATATTGGTGAATGTAATTCTAAAAAACTTTATGTAGTTTCTGTTGGTTGCTATGAATGTTTTGAATAAAATGTATTAATCACCTGCTGTTTATCAATAAAATAACTAGTAATAACATGATGGTTTTTTTTAATCCCTAGAATATGATGGTTGGAAATCCTTGGGAATCAAAGGCAGGCAGGAGATTGCAATACATGACAACATTGCCAGAATGAAATATTAAATAGTGCAGAATAGTAAATGTTAAGCTTTATTGATACATGTGTACAAGAAACTGAACAAAATTGACTAGAATTAAAAAAAAATTATATACAAACAACTAATATTATTTGACTAGAGATAATCAGGTAGGTGTAGGATTGTACTGGTGAATAAAAATATATAAAAAAGTATCCCGGGTGCATAAAATGAATAAATGATAAAATATGCGTTTTTTCATCCAGAAAAAAATATCAAATCTTTGAGAAATGGTATGTCAGTGGAATTTCTAAAATGAAAGAAAATAAAAGATGATTATTCAGCCCCTCTAAATGATCACCATTTAGTCGTGGCGAGTGCGTTTACAAGGACTCTGATACCCAAACGGCAACGTATTATAACTATCAATTATCCGTCGTTTGGTTTACATGGACCGGTAGACTTTATTCTGCAAAACGGTACCTACAGTCGCAAGACCTTTTCTTACAAATTTTTGCGGTATCTTTATGTAGCTTTCAGCGGCCTGTTCGGTAACCATCGCTTTCAAAATGTCTAAATTATCATGGTTCCGGTTGTCGTAGCTTATGGTGATCCCACGAAACTTGCACACCACTTTTGTTTTGGCGGGTAGTGCCGCAGGGACTATAAATTTGTTTATTTAATAAATTTACTAACAAAATAATAGAAAATTAAATAAACAGCTTCTATATTTCCTGCAAATCGTTAAAGTATTAAATCACACATAAGAATATTTTGTTATTATAGACCCCCAAAGATTTTCTCCCTCTAATATACTACCTTTTCACCGCATGTGTTTCTTATTTGATTTTTAAATTAATAATTTGATACGGTACCAATTAACTTATCAACCAGATGTAAATCTGTTCTAGCAATACATCAAGTTGTTAACACTTTCAATGTATTATCTATATTTTCAAATATATGTTTGTTACACCTCAGTTACACTTTTGGGTGTTTTACCTGTCAGCTTTATCATTCAACTATGTCAAATAAGAATTTGTATACAACTAATTAATTGAAGACAATTACCTCTAAAATATAATTATATTTTAATTATCTAATAATTGTTGTAATATTTTACCTTATAAATGTTATTAACGTTTGAATTAACATATTTGTGTAAACTGTACGTTTTTAACATTAATAAATATATTTGTTACAATGAACTTGATATGTTTTTCTAATAATACACCATCATGATTTAACATTATATATGTGTGTGTGTTTTATCTAGCGTGCGTGTTTTCAAATTTAAGTTTGTTACACCCTCATGACACTTGTTCTCAATACATTCACAGCTGATCCCACATTGATGTTGGCGTTATTAAATTTATGTAAGGTATTTTGTCATCATCATTTCTAGGGGAATGCATCATACCTCCGTCCAGACCCATGTCTATGGAGGGGTCTTGTTGCCATCTCTGGTAGAGGGGGGCGCTGCACCCCTGTTAAGAACCATGCTGGTGAAGGGGGCTGCTGAATCCCCATTCAGAAGCAACTCGGGCTTAGCTTCTCCAGAGCTTGTGATGGTTTTTCGGACGGGACAGTTTCCACTGGAACTCTTGTTGTAACATTTGCAGCGGTATATGTGTATTATAATCTTCACAATATGAAGTGACGATGTAGTCAAAGGGGGAGACTTCCGTGCAACAAGTGATTGCTGAGTCTTACTATGTATTCCGCCTGTCTGGAAATAAGGGATTTGTCCTTCGTCAGCTCAACTCGTAGATGAACGGTTTTATCGATTTCCATAGTACAAAAATGAAACAAATATATAAGGTATATTAATTATTGTTGTTCCCCCTTGAATAATATAAAAAAGTCCCCCTAAAGTCAATTTAAGGGCCATTTTCAATATCGATTACAAATGTCCTCCCAGATACCACAATGAATAAACAAATATGCAACAGAAAAATATTAGGAAGGACAAAACACACATGGTCACGTAACTGTTGCAGATCACAAGAATTGCTAAATACGGGTTTTTCTCTCTCAAAATCCAACTATAGCTGTCCCAGCACCGCGTTTTACTACCCGATCGGGCTGTACGCTGTGTTAGGGATGAGGAAGGCTTAATTTAGAGGACGGGCGCTCGCATTTGCGTGGAGAGAACCCACCCTTGTTGTACCCAAATGGGTTCGAACTACGATCTCCACCCGTCCCCCGGCAGACGTGATGCGTTAGAACACTCTGTTATCCCCAACTGCGTCTTCGGGTGTAGTGGTTTGCATGCATCATTCGAAGTGCAGTTTCCTGGTGACGTTGGTGGCTAGGCACCGGTCCCGTAGGTCTGATGGGTGGGGTAAGGAAGGGAGATAGGGTAGAAAACGTATGCTGGTTGTGGGGTGCTTATGACTTGCAAATGATAGCCCACAGGGCTTAAGGGGGAAATTGGGGTAGGTGGAGGGCGGGTGGTTGGTGAGAGGAGAAAACGAGGAGAGGAAATAGCTACCTCAGGGGTAGAGAAATTTGAAGGTGTTGGGGCGTCTGGAAGTTCGGGTGTGACCGTCGGGGTAGTAAGAGAGGGGCCCTCGCGTGGAGTACCGTTTGACCAGTGATGTTGTCTTCAGGGTCTTGTTTCGGTGGGCCTTGCCAGAGTGGTGGGTGTATACCATCACGTGGAACTGCCGATGACGAGGACCAGCCAATGGTGAGAGTTGAGGGGTATAAGGAGGATGTCCCGGCAACGTGAGTCGCGGTGGGAGGTAGGAAGTAGTCCCGACAACGTGAGTCGCGGTGGGAGGTAGGAACGGTGAAAGGAGTCCTAACAAAATGTCTCTTTAAAAAAAATGACACTTTATTTGCTCTTTTGTAACGGTGGTTCGCCAGGGTGAGTCATCATTGAATCGGCTCTAGAATTCACCGTGTTATATACCCTCTTCTGCTGCCTGGCCTTGTCCAATGAGAGAAAAGGGAGCTTCCCACTGGCGTTGGAAAACGTGAGTGATAATGGCCGCCAAGCGAGCCAATAGGAAGTGGAGTTCTCTTTGGCGCTGACTACAGTGGGGAAAGCGTCACGGATGGCTTAGAAAACATGGTATGTGGGGGTGTTCCAGGCAGTAGGGAGGGTGTTTGGAGCGGCCGGTGCAAGTGCGAAGGAAAGATGAAAGGGCCGACTGAACAGTGAGGCACAACAACTCGACTGGTGAAGCAAATCAGATTGTGTATAGATTAATAATCCCTCTCACTAATCATCCAGAGCGGTGGGAATAGGGTGAGGTGCTTCAGAGTACAAACCTAATACTATTTTTGAAACAAAGAGTAAAAATAATTTCACCTCTACATGTCCGTTATATGTCACCTACGTATTCCCAGGACGCAAACAAACATCTTTCTGACTTCCAAGTAGTGACGCGTGCCATTCCTACCGACCTACTCTTGCAAATCATGAGTGGCTACAGCCAGGGAAAATATTAGGGTGATCTCTCACTCTCCCTCAACACTGTAGTGTCTTGTAATGGTGCAGAAACCCTTAAGTAGGCTTTCCTCACAACAACTGTTCAAGTTATTTGTAAGGTAACCTAAATATCAAACAATTCTCATAAATTCTTCAGGGCCATAAGTTTTCTGTTGTAATGCCAAACACTCTCAGAATACCCATCTAATCCAACACCTTAATCTAGTTGGTAGCGTGTCTGTCCAATGAGCCAAGGGTTTCCTTAGAATCTCGTGTGGGTGAACTAAGGCTGGTTTTCCACTCTCCCACCATGCAAATGCATGTTTACTTCCTCTAAATTCAACCTTTCCAATTCCTAATACATTAGTACTAAACCGTGTAACCCGAACGGGTAGTAAGCTGCTATGTTAAATAATAATAATCAGCGTATAACCCGAACGGGTAGTAAGACGTGGTGCTAAATAATAATATTTAAAAATTGTCGAGTTCATATAATATGTGTTCCAGATCACCAGATAATTACGTCCAAGTTTCCATTTTAGAAATAAATTTTGATAATTGTTATAGGAAGTTAAGGATTTGACCCCACAGCAAGTTATTTTTGGGTAAATTATCATAATTCGTTTCACAATTCCAATTCTGAAAAATCTCAGTTGACTTGCCTCTTCGAAAGCCATACTGCTGCTGATGCTTTCCCATGACGGTTCTGTGTCTCAGTAATCTTTCACGCAGTATCTTCTCCTGCAACTTCCCTGCTGTGTTCAACAGGCAAATGGGTCTGTATGACTTCGGAATCAGCGGGTCTTTATCCTCTCCCTTACTTAGCACGATTACCTCGCTCTGATTCCAGATGTTTGGGATTCTGCCTTGAGCGAGGCATTCGTTTAGCATCCCTGCAAGGAAAGGTGCGATAAGGTCAACCGTCTTCTCCAACACCTTGACCTTTATCCCGTCCGGTCCAAGCGCCTTTTTCTTATCCATCAAAGTAATTTTCCTGATTACCTCCTCCCTGCTAACAGGTTCCACCTCTTCCTCATGTGTATACTCATCATTCTCCAACCTCTCCTTCAACCTTCTGTGCTATTCAGTATCTTCTGTCAACTCATCATCTGGTAGCAATGTCTCCATTAGAAGAACCGCATATTCCTCTCAGCTGGTCGTGGTACTTTCAACATTCTTCGATAGTGTGGTTATCATGACTGGGGGCCGTAATTTCCCGGAGGCTATCTAGACCGGCACTCCCCGAGGTCCCCTCTGTAGCTCCTCCTGAACATATTTCTCCCAACATTTCCTCTTCTCCTGAAACATCCCATCCTCAAACTCCCTCTTACTCTCCCTGTGTATTGGAGGTTAGTGCAATTCAGGTTGCAATAAAGGTGTTGTGAATGTGTACTTTTTTTTTAATTTCAACCAACTTATTTGTGGCCATCTTATTAGCACATCTCAAATCTGAGCATCTTAAGTATTATTATCATCATCGTCATCTTATGACTGGATCTCTCCAGTCCAACTATTCTCAGTGTGGTCATCACAAATCTGGTTATCTCAAGTCCAACCGTCTCATGTCTCACCATATCAAGTCTGCGTGACCATCTTAAATATGGTCATCACAAGTCTGACTATCTTATGTATGTCGGCTAGTCTGAAGTTTGGTGTAACCCAACATATATTAACTCAGGGTAAATAAGGAACCATTTAACGTGAGAGCTATACCCTGGTTTATTTTATAATGCTGAAACTTATAAGATATCAAGCTAGTGGTAAAGAGGATACATCATTATTGCTCAATGACAATAAACATTCGTCATGCCTTCATTGCTCCCATCGCGCTGAGATCTATAAGACAAGAACTTTATAGTAGTCACCGTATATTCTAAGGTGCTACTCTTGCAATAGACTAGACTGCCATTGATAGGGAAATTTAGGTTCAAATCTTGGCCTGGTGTACTGAGGGTGGTTATTCTATAATAGTTAGACTTCTCATTCATGCAAATGTGAGTATAATTTCTATAGATATAATATTCCTTAACCCTAAAACCACTAGCGTAATTAGTTTATAAATGTATAAACCGAACGGGTAGTAGGACGTGGTGTTAAAAAAACTTGATGGAGAAGATAATGCATCAACACAATTATAAATTCAACCATTCGCCATAACTTGATTTATTTTACTTTGTTGAAACTTATAATTTATCAATCAACTTGGTTGGGTAGAGGGAAGGTATAAAACTATCAATGGCTCAAGGTAAGAATCATATCATCATCATCAACCACAACAATAGAGAAGAAGTTAACGTAAGAGTCATAATTATTAATGACTAGAAACATAAGCCATACCATTCTTTCACCATGGTAAAACTTAAACGAAGTTAACACTTTAGTGGGGGGAAAATGTATCATCACAGTTCTAATAATCGATTTAAATCTAGCGCTATGATCTTTAGTGATTAATCTTTTCCATATTTTATTCCTTATACTTTTCAAAAACTTAACAAATCTTCAACCAAATTTAAACCTAAATCCTAAATCATATAAACTATTCTAGGATGAGAAGTATTAAATATTGAAATTGGTAGATTTTTATACATATTCATTGTCATCATCAACAACTGTTCTCATTCTTTGGCCTTGTCTGTTTAGTAAAATGCCTCCATCTTCCTGTATCCTTCCATCACTCTTACTCCTTTAATGGCTTCAATTCTTCTACTCTCACTTCACACTTTTTTTACCTGCTTCTTCCATCTCTTTCTTAGCCTCCCTTGTGGTATTTTTCCTACATACTTCGTTGCCAACATTTTATTTTGTATACTCTTTTTTTATATCATTACATTCTCATACTATCTAAATCTTGCTTCCTCTACTATCTCTTGTACTCCCTGTATCCCCACTCTTTCCAGGCTTACTTAATTCCTAATCTTGTTTTTCCTCTTAATAGCTAACAAGCTCCTCACAAACTTAATCACCATGGCCTTCACCTTCTTAGTCTCTCTTACATCCAAAGTCCATGCTTCTTCTGCATATGTGTCAATGGGTACAAAGTACGCCCTGTACAACACTGCCCTGTAATCAAAGGGCACTTATATTTTCCATATTATGTATCTTTCACACCTATAGAACAATTCTTCCTTTTATCCTCTTTTCATTAGATCCTCGCTTTATCGACCTTTTGGGTCAATCACGCAGAAGAATCCAGCAGAAGAAAAGTACAAGTTTGATGTATATCTAAAAATGCATGTGTTGAACGAGTAGAAAGGTTTGATATGGTGTTAGGTCAAGAAGGATGTATAAAGAGAAATGAGGAAGATAGAAGGCTGTTAGAACTATGAAATAACATTAAAGTGCAAAAGGCTGGTATAATGAGGAAAGAGAGAGCCATAAGATCACTAGATATAGTTTGGATGGGGATAAAAGGTAGGTGATAATCTACTTTCTCATGGACTAATAAATGAAAAAAGTAGACCTAAGCATCAAGGTAATACCAAGTATGTCCATGTGGCAGACATGAAGGAATGGGAACTTAGGGGAAAGCTAGTAAGACAAGAAAAAAGAAAAAGTGTGTAGACTGTGTAGGCTTAAAAATGTATAGGAAAGAGAATTGTACCTAATAAAGTCAAGAATAATAATACCCGACGATGAGTAGCAAAGCGTAGTGTTAGAAAGGGAAAGGTTTTGAAGAACAGTTTGGTGGGAGCTGCAGAGGAGATATGTGGGAGAACAAATGATAAGAGGAAGTGAAAGAAAACACCCTGGTGGAACGACAGGGTTAAGGAAGCAGTGTAATAGAAATGCTGGAACTAGACGTGGAAGTAAGTAATAAGGTGTTATATAGTCAGGTAAGAAACAGGAGGATAAAGAAAAGACAAGAAGTTAGAATGTTGGATGAAGGAAGAACGTTGAATACAGGATAGGAAAGATATGAGAGTGAAACAGGGTATCAGGAATAAATAGCATAAAAGGGGGATGGAGGTCCCACATGGAAAGAGGTGGAGAACGCATTAAATAGGTTAAAACAAGGAAAAGCACCGGGTGTTAACGAACTGAGTGGGAATGATAAGAAATGGAGGTAAAGTAGGTATTCAATGGCTGCACAGAATGCTGAGAGTGATTTGAAAGGAGAAAGAGGTATCGGAAGACTGGGAAAAGGGAGTTATATTACTTATTTTCAGGAAAGGAGACGGGGAGAGGTATACAAATATAGGGGGATAAAGGTGATGTGCCAATGTACAAAAATATACAAGATACTGGAAAAGCGAATAAGAAATAAAATGAAAGGGAGGTGGAGAGAGGTACAGAGCGGATTTAAGGAACAGAGGTATATAAGAGACTTGATCTTTGCCATACGACAGCTGATGGAAAGAAGGTATGAATTTGGGAAATATTTGTTAATGGTATTTATGGATGTGAGGAATACATATGAGACTTGTATAGAAATAAGGTTTGGAAAGTGATAGAGGAGCTCGAAGTAGAGAGAGGACTTGTAATGAGATTGAAAAGCATGTATGAGGATAACAGGAGCTGTCTTAAGACGGAGATTGGAAGGACGGAGTGGTTTCAAATAAAAAATGAAGTGAATCATGGGAGTGTTCTTGCATCAGCACTGTTTGTAATGATAATGGAAATTGTCATAAATATATATAATTTTACATTTTATATGAGTTCTAAATTCAATTCTATAATAAAATAAACTCTAAACAATTCTAAAACCTATATACATCTCCAAGATAATAATCTTATTTAGAATAACTATTTATCAAATATAATTTCTAAAAACTATAGATGCATTGACTCACCCCATGTTTCACGTGTTCCATTTTTTAACCTATATCCACTCCCTCCACATATGCCCGGTGCTAGGCACCAACTGATTGACAGGGCCATGCCAACCAACTGACCATCCAGCCCTACTGACGTCACTTCTGGAAAGGATGTGTTCGGAAATGCGTCTAGTTCATTCCAGACCAAGAAAATAAAGTAAAGTATAGCATGTGCCAGAATATTCTAGGCCCAGAATTTTAGAGTGAGACAGAGACTCGGGTCCTTTTTTCCCTTGTCACCCCTCCCCTGGTTTTTCTTTATGCCTCTACCCGGATATGGGCACTATATATAGACTGCGGGGTGACGTTAAACACCATTCTTGACGGCACTTGAATTTAAGGCTCTACGCCTACGTTATTATGCTAAAAAAACTTCTTAATATTTACTCATCATAAAAATAGAATTTCTTTTGTCTAATGCTCTTTTATTTACGTTAGTAAACTTTTGATATTTTCTGTGTGAAAACAAACTTTAGAAGTTGTAAGGTCATAATATATTAAATATACTATAGATAATTTGTGTAACTTTATCAATACTTTCCTATCAAGAAAAATATATTCTTTTTGGTTAGTTAAACTTTTTGATAATTCCTATTGAGGAAACTAATCATTTAAAGCTTGTATGGAATATACTATGAGATTATTTTGTAAGGTTAAAAATCCTACAGGTTACACACATACTAATTGAAAAGAACATAGTTTATAGAACATATAGATTTATTAATAGAAAAAACAATAGTTAAGAAAGCAATGGTTTACAATACTATAGTCGGAAATGCGTATGGAATTTGATCCAAACAGTTAGGCTTGAGAATTGAGACTGTGGCTACAAGGGCTGTGTAGTCGCCGGGCCACAGGTACAAGTATTTCTAAAAAGGAGAACAATTAAATAATTACTAATAGAAAAATATATGACAATATATAAATGAAACATTTTTAATCAGTTTTGCTTGATAGGGCCTTCAAAATAGTATCCATTAAACATTTAGGATAACCAGCTGTTGATAACAGCAGTCGATGTCTAAGAAACAGGTGTCAACAAAAAGTACTATTGCTGGTCACATTCCCCTTTGGTACTGCCAGGGCATTCAATAGTACATAAAATTCTAATAGCAAATGCATTAAGAACAGCACAAACAATAGGAATCGATCGAAAGGCAAAAGTGAAAGCGTATTATTTGCGCGGACCCCACATTGACTCTAATGCAGTTCCCTGGGTTGCGCACCGAAACTAATACTCCACGTGAAGCGTGGTGACTTGACCAACCCAAAAGACTGATTTCCATTAACTGAATTGTAATAAAGTAAACAAAACAGACAACCTGAGGGGTAGCCATCTATAAATTGAACTGATGCTCAGGACGTACAAGGCGTCATGACAAATTTTGATTCCAAAATATATAAAAGGAACTGGTGGAAGCTTATATGTCCTTAACTAAGACATTATAACTTTCTACGCCAGAGGCTCATAATGTAAAGACATAAAGGTATATATTTACATAGCCTACAGGACTAAATTATAATATTTGAAAAACAAGCAATAAAGAGACTCGTCCCGCATTCTGAAGGACACATTATTTAATCAATAAAATAAAGCTTTGAGTTAGCAAGTCAACAAGACTTGAAGTTGATTAACTGTTAACTAGACATACTATCAATTCGAAAGAAAATCGTCTCCGACATTATACAAAAAACTAAAAGGGTGAAAACAGATATAGCTCATCTTTATACAAAAATTAGATTCTAAGTCATAAGGACTCGTCGATTACTTTACAATACTTAATATATCGAAGTCTGTGGTTCCATCCATAGCTGCGGTGAATCCCACAGCCTAGACTTCATAGGTGGTGTTGAAATGCGTCATCCTGTCTAAGGTGGCGGTGTATCCGATGCCCCAATCTTCATGGTCGACATGACGATGCTGGAGTCCTTCCTTCAATGCAGACAAACAGTAAACTGGCTCTAATGTGAACCAGGACATGGGTCCTTATATAGTTCCCAACCTGATACGAATGGAAGAAAGCAGAAAGGATGATAAACACAAGAACATAGAAAGGAGAACTACGGACGAAGGTGGGCAGAAAGAGAGAATTAACAAGAAAAAATCACTCGCGGGGTGAGGGAGGAACAAGCTTCCTTGGCTCACCACTAGAGTCTCTTGACGTGGAGTGGGTCAGTCGGTCGAAGTTGATACGCATTCCTTTCCTTAGCCAGGTGTGATAGTGTAAGCACGTGTGGCGGCCATCGTTGAATAGTTTTGAGCTTCGCATGTGGGACAAATGAATCTATAGACATCTTGAAGAGGTGAGCAAACACCAAAGCATCTTATATTCAAATATATCTGTTTTAATTATGGTATTTAATTATGGTATTTAGGATCCGTTATTATTTCTACGAGAATTTGTGATATAGATGTAGTTTACTATATTTTCTTGTAGATGGCATGGCAACCGTATGTGATTTTTATCCGACATCATCTAATGGGAAAAGCAATGCGTTAAAGTATTTTAATCCTCTTCTTTGATATCTTCTCCAGTTTTTATCAAAAGACAATATTTTTGACCAACCACGTGTTTTAATGTAGGGAGAAACGTAATTTTATTAGATTGCATCTTCGGAGTAGACTCAATTAAATATGTAAATATAGTTTCTTTCTTGCATAAATCATTAAACTATTGAATTTTTCAATTGTAGCTGTCCTATCTATCTGATTGACATGCTACATTGTTATAATATCAACATATTGTCCCATCTGGAAAATATATTTACATTACTGTAATTCATTTAAAATATTTTCGTGAACATCACGTAAGTTTCTATTGAAGAAGTCAACCTTTTTTAAGTTAGTATGCATGGAATATGTGTTGAATTATGTTTTGTACCAAAATATTTTCCCATTAGGAAAATATAACATTATTTATGTCCTATTAGTGATCATATTTGATAAATTGCAGTAAAGTCATTTACTATAAAATATTAAGTATATTCCCTTCAGGAATAAGACCAGTTAATTGTTGTTAAAATGATATATTTTGGTGCATTCTGTGTTTCCGCTTTTTGGAACAGAACTAAATTGTAGATGATTGGTAAGTTCGATTGACCATTGAAGTTATACTTTGCCATGCCTTGTTTTGTTAGACGTGAGTTAAAGGTATATTGCACCTTTTGTCGTCCTATAAAAGATTATATCTATAGAATGTTGTCGCTTTCTTTTTTGTAACTACCTTTTATTTCATATAAGTTCTTGTTTTACACTTTCTAAATTCAAAGATAAACATGGGACTGACAATCAACATTCTAAATATAGTGTGATGGTCACGTGAAAACAGTTTCGATCTGTTAATATATTTTTCTACTTTGATAATGCAAATTGATTCCATTTTGTCAAAGTGACCAAACATATTTACCAATGGGATAAAAATGGAACCTTTATTTTTAGTACATGTTTAACTATTTGAAACCAGCTTCGGTTGCTGCCTGGTCTAAGGCGCCAGTCTCTCAGTAGACTAGACTGCCGATGACGGGGAGATCAAGGTTCGAATCCCGGTTAAATGTACTGACAAAGGATTTCCCATATTGCTTTTCCACTCTAGTTCTACGTATTTCCTCTAAATATAGCCTTTCAATCCCTAAAATCCACCGTAATTAGTGTATAAGCGTATAACCCAAATGAGTAGTAAGACGTGGTGTTGGGGAAAAAAATGAAAAAACTAAAATTAATATGAACAGGAAAAAATATTTGTTTTTAAATATTTACAAGAAGCCAAGTGTTCTTCGGCTATAAGATAAATTTATTGACCTTTTGTAAATTTTGTAAATACTCCACTTATTTGTATTTAGATTAGAACAACAACAACAACACACTAATCACTAAATAAAGTACTAAGTGAAAATACCATGGGCACTTGACAGGCATTGTCGTTATTAACAGTCTCAAAGAACCAATCGAATATTTAAAAAAATAAACATAGATGTGCGAATCAAAATGAAAGCATCAATGAAAGGAAACATTCATTCTTTTATTACCTCTTTTGTCATTTTAACTTGGAACAACAAATTAAGAATGAAACTATGAAAATGGCAATGTGTTTACCAAATTGGTTGAAATTACTATAATTCTGATTTAGTTTTATTGGTTAAATTTCCAATTAGTTAATACAATATTATGTAATTGAAATTAAGAGGGTTGTATAAAATATTGAAAAAGAATTACGACTTTAATAATATTAAAGACTATAAAGAATTATTGTGTAGATTAACCTTTTAATGTTGTAATGTTGGATCTGTGGCTGGCTTAAGTAGTGACATTAAAATCATGTAGATGATGCTGCCCAACACCAACTCTACACATTAAACATATAAACCGTCTCCAGAAATATCTCTACTTGGTCAGTTTATTCTAAGTGCCGTACACCTGAACTCCACTTCGTGCGAGCCAGTTTGAGAAAACTTAGCAAGTAAGTGAGATTTTAAGGACATTCACGGGCTCTAAACTTGACATAATTTGGGGAGACCTCATTTAGAATCATAATCTTTAAATCCACCTCCCACTGAGCGAAAACTGATTGGGGCGAACTTTTTACTATTAGATAAGATGTCACGGCTCGGATTTTACATAAATATAATTCTTTAATTGTAGCCTAGATTTTTAGATTATCGATTTCAAATCTTTAAGGTGGGGTAGTAAGGAACGCGGAAAAAGGCCGGTGTTTTTACGGTTTCTCTAATAAAAGAATTCATTTTTTTTACCAAAATATATAAAATATTGCTCCATTATTAACTTAGGCCCCTACAGAGTTTAATTTTATTCTCATGATAATATCAACATTTGTTGAATATATAAACATAGTTGCATGAGTAACTCTTAAAACGAAGATTAAAAGTTGTAATTAAATTCCAGGACAATGATATATTCAACAACTAATGATATTATATTAAGAAAATTAAGTATTATGTTTCTATTGGAGCAATATTTGATTTATTTAATATATATATATAAGAAACTGGAAAATAGTGGCCTTCTCTCGCGTCCCCTTCATCCACACCCTAACATTTACTCATTAACTATTTTTCCGTGGATTCAAACGCAAAGTAATTAATATATGCGTTTTTATACGCTTATGTACTAATTACGCTAAGCCCTTGGGGATGGAGAAGGTTGGGTTTAAAGGTAGTGCTTCCACATTTTCGTTGAGAAAGATAGTGGGAAACTATTAAAAAAAACCACCATCAGTACATCCAACCGGGTTCTAAACACGATCTCCCCGTCATCGACAGTCACGTATATTGCGAGAGTAGTGCCTCAGACTATGCGGCCACCAAATCGGGTATGTCACCACATTAATATGCTCACAAATGAACACTCGAATTTCCCGTTTTGATTCAATGCCAATCCTCCATTTACTTGGATTTAAGAGCTTAGAAACTAGACAGGGAAATTCAAGATCGATTCACCATCTATCGGTAAGAATAATTGAGTGTCTCCTGGGAATCCCGAGTATATAACAGTCTAAAATAGAGTCCCTCCGCTATGTAGTCGGTCTCCATCTGGCCACCCCTGTGTCCACGACTGCCACCCCTGGCTTTGCAAGAGCAGAGTGGAACGTTAACTTCTTGACGACCTGAAAGTCTAGTGGACCAACCTCTTGAAGAAATAGCAGCAGGAGCTCCTCAAGAGTCCAATTGACAAAGGGGGAGGTGAATAAAACCTCTGGTTTAAAGGGGACTCTATCGATTGTCTTGGTTACAAGTAAAATACTTCTACGAGCCAATCAAGAAAATACATTTTCTCGTTTGCACGCGTAGTGAGTTTTGCTAAACACTGATAACAATCTAAAGCTGCTATTTCCTGGAAGCGAGAGCTTAATATTGATTAAGTTACTAATCACGTTGTTAGGTAGTTCGGTTACCATTTCTGCGTCACCTGGTTCAATCCCCAAGGACTTCATTTTCGTGGAAGGAAAGTTGGAAAGCATTTAGGTAATTCTAGTGTGAGTACATTCAGACAGAATTAGTATCCCAGCACTCCATCACCTTGAACATACTAGATGAACCTGACACATAGACCGCGTATAGATGCAAATCTATCTAGAGGATTTTTAGTACTTATCAATTAGCTCGGGATTTTGGTGGGATTGTGGAGGAACCACCCAAAAGGTACGAAAAACGTTCAAAAGTGAAAATAGACAAAAATAATTACTAAACAATAAAAACTTTTGTAGTTAATCATTTTAATTCTTCGACATGCTATTTGCACTTCAAAAGCAAGGAAAGACTATAAATTAAATTGTAATGTCAAATTCAAACAGTAGCCTGTTTTCGTAGTTTCGTTTGTTGTTTCTTACTCATAATAAGAAATATAAAGGTTTCTTTGGCTAATAAACATAAATGGTACGATGCATCATACAGACTTTATATGTCTTTTATCTTAAAATAAACATTTACAAAAAAAAAACTCCTAAGATTTGTGAAACTAAATAATATAAATTTTTGTCGAAACACTCCACTGAAGAGCACAAATGAAATAATACACGGTGTTACAGAAACATTAATAAAAGAATAACATCTCTGTCCACCAAAGGACACAACAATCATTTTCATATTTCAAAGTACTTCATAAAAAATATGTTTGCTTAAAGCTCAGAAGCGGTTTGTTATATATATATATATAAATAAAATATGTTTATATAAATTTAAGCTATTCCCATGAGTGAATTAAACTCTTAATCCTGATTGGAAAGGATGAAGTAGGTGATTTTAGCTTATCATTATCAACAATTGCTTGGAGAGAGGATGAAAAATCCCATTGTGGTCTGCCATATCTCCAGCAATAATTATTGCAATCCCCCGAGTAAGAGTCAGGGGTGCTAGCAGCTATTCTAATTGTTCCGGCAGCTTCAACCCCACTAACAATGTTTAATCCTCTAGTTGAATAATATGATACAATCTCTTGAGTTGTTAATTAACAAAAGTTGTTATCTTTTAAAGAGAAGTTCCAATACATCTTCTAAATTTAAATAATTATTTCGTTTTCTAGCTTTATAAAGTTAACTTCGAACCTCCCTCTAAACAAATTCCACCCTCCAATTAAAATTAAATTAAATTTACTAGTCGACCGGGTTGTCTTAATATAAAACAGATTTTCATTAGTTGAAGCTATATTTAGCTGGAGAATCTAATATGAATATTTTTTAAAGGTATTGAAAAAGCCTTAGCTCCCCAAAAAAAAGAGATGTCTATATTCCCAAATGAAATATCGCATATATATTAATTAGTATTTTATGATAAACATAGTGAATGTTTATTTAGAATTTGTTTTATAAGGGCCGCAACTTTGCCTTGAATTTTAGCCAACACTAACCAGATTGTTCCAGGATTAGAATTCTAGCTTTCTTTAGTTAGGCATATGAACGTTTATCACTCTCGATTATGCCATAGGTGACCTGGCGGTCTAGGGGTAAGGTGTCAGACTTCTATACTGGCGGCCGTAGTTCAATCCTCGGTCCCGGCAAAGTTTTATCTGTTTACCAAACCCTTCCTTCACCTCTGACAAGACATCTTGTGAATGTGGGGAATGCCAGGCCTCCACCGTGGTTC
>CABFOV010004509.1:31805-46030 GCA_902141375.1 Timema poppense | reverse complement strand
TTTTGTCTTTAATCATGTAGATTATTTAGTACATATTTGTTTCTCTTTAGCTTAACTTGACCTAGAATATGGCCACTATATATTATTTTCTAGCTTGACAATAGTTCAATATTATGTAAATTAAGATAACTTTTAAAATTAATAATAATAATCATTGGGGATATAAAAAGTTTCCATCACTTCATAACTGAAATAAGTGTTATTCCATTATAAAGTTAGATAGATGTAAATGTAGTTTATACTGTCACTCGCTGTTAATCCATAAAGTAAAAAATATAAAACGTATATAGTGCTGTTACTCAGCACAAGGGCTAGGTCAAGAAGTGGACTGTTGTCTGTAAGGACATTCGCAGTAGCCTGGACTAATCTCAATTACTTAAGCCTGAATTGTTCAACTACATCAAATCTGTATCTCTCAACACATTCCTACTATTTGCGCCACCTTTCCCAACCCACTAAACCCATCCTGTCAGATTATCCCACTGGGAGTGGGAGTTAGTGACACTATGGTATTTACTTCCATCAGAAGCAAATTTAAGAAGATACTTTTATTGAAAAGTTAATTATTATTGCTATTTGTTAGTTAAGAAATAAACTCTACATACAACTAATTCTAAAAATGTTTTTATCACCTTGTTCGTCTTGTAGGGTCTATCTGGCACAGCATCAAGAAGACTTTTGGTTATGGTCACAACCACGTGGACGAGAAGGAGCTGGAGCATAGGAATGGATTCACTACTTTAGTAAAAGATCTGAAAACCTCCTTCAAGGTTGATGGTCTACTCGTCACTGCTGCTGTACTGCCCAACGTTAACGCATCAGTAGGTTTCCTTTAGTGGTTTAATTGGTTCTAACTGTAGGACTGATCAGATAAAGCTTTGTTGAATGTAGACTGTGCCTACTGGCTTTAATTTGATTGAGAGGGAGAATTATTCAATTAATGTGTGCGTAAGTAGACATGGTGAGATCCTACCTGCTGCTGAAGATCTAAGATCCGGTGAAGCAGTAACCCAAGTAGGCCTACCTGGGGTTGTGATGGGATGATCTTGGTGGATTCTGATCAGACGCACAGTTACAGAAGTTAGGATGAGAATGGGGTTATTTAAATTAGCGAAAGAGAGTGCAAAACACTAAGAAAAACTGAGGAGTTGAGCCGCGGTGGTGACGCACGTCCACCTTTGAGAAAAACACTTTGCGAACTAACAGTAAACGCGCGTAAAAATACGAGAGAGCAATTGTGCCACCCTTACAAAACATAATTAATGAAAGAAAAGGCGGTAAACAGAAAAATGTGATAATAACATAAATTTATAATGAATGTAATATAAGAAATATTTAATTAAGTAAACAATAATGAAATTGATACTAAAATAATAAAATATAAAGAAATAAATACTAAACACCTACTCTTCCCCTTCTTCTTTCTCAAGAGTCTAATAAGTCATGTTAAAGATAACAGCAGGACTGGCCTCATGGCTACTGTGACTGGCCTTTTGTTTATTCAGTAAGTCAAGCTGGTTGATCATAAATATATGGGTATTATTAATTAATTAATTAATTTGGTAAACATGTTGAGTCTTTTTCAAACAAGAGGTATATTTTAGCTTCTTTGCTTAGCGAAACATTTGTGCTTCACTAAGCAGTCAACATAAATGATCTCAAACATTAGTAGTGATGCTATATTATATACCTCTAATAACAAAATTAATAAATTACTTTGTGTTGCATTGATTAGTTAGCAGGCATACGGGATAAATGATTTGCTTCCTGTTTCAAGTATTCTTTAGCTAGACCTAACATCTTACTGGATGTATTTCTTCAGGTAGCCATTCTTATTTAATATCATACTGGATGATTTGCTTCGATGGAAATTCTTCTTTAATATCCGATTGAATGTATCGCTCCACATTGCAATACTTCTTTAGATACCTATGATATCATACTGAGTAAATTTATTCGATTTGCAAGTCTTCTTTATGGTGTAGATGTAGGGAATGCGAGAAAAGGAAAGTGTGTTTGCAATTTTTACAACAAAACTTTTGTTGTTGTCCGAAATAAACCAAATATTTATCCAGTATAAACACAGACTTTAATTTTCTTCCCATGGTGACCTCAAAAGTTCTTGAATATCTGTCAAAGGTGTGCTGGAAGTTAATAACATCTTTTTCTCTTTACTTAAAAGGTTTGTCATCTAATGACGCTATGCTCATGACATATTCAACAATTATTGTTGATATCACCATGTGAAGAAAATTAAACTCAATGTTTGTATAGTAGCAATATTTTATTTATGTTGCAAAAAAAAAAAAAATTGCTCAAAAAACTGTAAAAAAACAAACAAACAATGTCTTTCTCTCGAATTCCCTACATCCACACTTTAACTAGCTCTAATATGCTGGATGTTGCCTGTGCATTGATGACTCCTAATTGAGTGCAATACAAAATAATATTTCATTCAACTTAATCTAAACCAGTAAAACCTTGCGAAACTTTCGCACATTCAACCTTTGCCCCCCCCCCCAAAAAAAAAATATTTAGTCTTTTGTTGAAACTACACAAAATAGCAAAGAGAGTTTATTTTCGGTAATTGATACAAAAATATTGTTAGATTTTTCTCTTAACGTAAATTTTAAACAAACAATGAGTTTTAAAATAAACTAAGTATGCTATGTCAGAAGTCGGTAAAAAATCCCATCCACTGATACCTTATTCATTGCTGTAGGCTTTGTATTAGTTGAGAAAAGGGGATGTTGACAACAGAAATAATATATAAGATAATAACACTTTATACCGAATTAAAAATATTATCTATATTGTATTGCTTGCAGTATATTGTGATATGAACAGTGGCGGATTTAAAAAATGTGCACCCCTACGCATAATTATAATATGCGCCCCCCTCCTCCAAACCTTTTTGTCAAGGCCCAAGGTATTTAGGAATTTTTGGAGGAAAGAGATGTTGGGGAGGGGGGTCAGAAGTTAGTATTCGAGAAAATATTTCTACGAAAGATAATCGGACATGTACAGTACACGCCCTACAGTATCCTGAGCTTAAAGTCCGTTCACGATAGGTTTTTACTTGGATGACAGTTCGAAAATCATATTTTTAGGTTTTGGGTTGCCAACACTTGTAAAAGAACACAGTTTTGTTATAAATGTAAAGATCTTGAATTACCTGTTATATATTACATTTAAAATAACGTAAACTTATGTTTTTTCATATTATTTAATTTTTTTAAAATAATTTCTTTTTATCCAAATCGAAACAATATTTTAAACATAATTAAAAGTACTTATTCTTCGTTTTGGAACGTTACTGATTTTGTGTAATATAGTGCATACATCAATACCTTTTAATACAGGCATTGTATTTACTTGCAAAAGAGAAAATTGTTGTCATTTTTTTTACATACATTAAATGATTTTATGATTATTTTATCTTATTTTGAAATATTTAACTGAATAAAATATTTTCATCAACTGCGTGTCTGCATCATTGTAAAAAACTTGTTTACCGTTATATTCAATCATATGATTTAGATTCGTCAGTGGACATTTTGAAGCTATGTTTGTTAGAAGTTTTTGTGAAAGTGGTGTGAATATTTTTTAAGTGGAATAAAACGATAAATAAACTTTGTGTCCGTCCTCAAATAAATATATAAATAATATTGGCCTAAGTTACTGTGGTTAGCTATCACATTAATATATTACCATTTGTTTTCATTACAGTCATCCAAAGTGATAGCTGTCAGCTCTTGGCGTAGTGATATATTAGGGACTACATCTAGTAACATTTTGAGCTGTCATCCAAGTAAACTTAGGTCGTGAATGAATTATACATTATGAAAAAGGGAGACTGACGTCAGTTACAAAGCGATTGCAAAGTACAGTTATTTAAAAATAAATATTGTCGTTCCTACTTGTACTTTAACTATTTCGATAGTATTAGTCAATAATTTTTAAACGTAATTCTAATAAGAAATAATGCTATACAAAATGTGCCGCCCCTAGGCCCTTGCCTAGTGGGCCATAGTGTCAATCCGCTTCTGGGTATGACGTTATTACATTGGCTGTGCTCTTGCTCTTTACTATTCCACTTGTGGCCTTGACTGCTACAGCTCCATCTCATAACTTCCTCTGATTGCTGCGTAAAACCACCAGACCATACAATTTTTTTTTTAAAGTTGACCCAGCAAGTTTTAAAATGTATCTTTATTAACACGTGACCTGTTAATACAACTCCATAGCAAACTTGGAGATCTTTTGCTACCAAACTATTATAATAATCATGGTGCAATTGTTTCTCGGTTCTTACCAAATTAATTATGTGCTAGCATGAGTAGATAAAAATAGTTATTGAGTTTATTTACAATCATTGTTAATGTATTTTTATTTCTAATAAAATTAATTATGTACAGAATATTTTATTTAAAATATTTTCAGCCTAAACTCTAAAGTAATTTAGAGGTTTACAAGCTCTAAAGTAAGAAGAATGACGCTCTTATCTAAACTAGCTCAAGACTTTTAAGTTAGTATTTTGATTATTTTTTTTCATACACAAAAATTATTACCAGCCTAAGTGGCGAGATTTATAAATAATTTTTCTGTGCATTTATGTTGTGCTAGTTTTACTTGAAGGTATTTAATAATAAATATTTGTGTTTGCTTTTGTTAAGCTGTAAAGTATAATATTAAAATATATACTGATGTAAAATTTTAGTATGAGTAAAATGATAGGTTATTATAGAAAGTGTATATTTCATAGCTAAGAATATTTTGATTTGTGTACCAGCTATTTTATTTGGTCACCATTGTAGCTTACTCTGATCTTAAATATTCATATTGTTGTTGTTTCATATTTCAGGCGTACTATGATGCAAGCGCCCTGGCTCAGCATCTGGACAGCATCACGCTGTTGGCATTTGATTACAAGAACCCGTCTCGAAACCCTCAACAGGCAGATTATCCCTCACCCCTGTATACTGCCGGGGGTAGACCCGTCAACGAGACCGCTGATGCTGCTGTCAAGTGGTGGACCGATCAGGGCATCCAAGGTACGTATACTGGAGTGTATATGTACAGTCATTTTATTTAAAAGTTTGTATATTGTCGCAAATAGCTAATATTATGACATAATTCCATCACAGCATTTGAACTACTTTTAAAATTAGTTTCTAATTGTATTACATTTATTTACTTTAGCAAAGAGCAATTATTGACATTGTGTCTAGCGTGTTATCTTAAATTTAGTTAATAAAAGTAGATGCAGCTATGTGATTAGTTTATCTCTGACACAACACAATATTCAGAAACTAACAATTGTGAAAATAATCTAAATTATTAGGCTTATCTACTAGAAAAATATCTGATGATAGATTGTTTTGAGTTTGTATTGCAAATTTAAATCCATACTTCTGAACCACTAGTCTCATAACCAGGTATTAGTGAAGTCAAAGAAACTATTAGGAAGTTAAAAAAACACAAATATCCATGTATAGATCCAATTCCAGAAGATTTATTAAAGCGAGGTGGTGAAATGTCAGTAATAGAAATTCTTGAATTGCTATGTTCCATGTGGAACTATAATGTATTACCACAAGAAAGGAAGGAAGGTATTAAAATACCAATTTTTTAAAAGGGATATAAAACAGAGCGTAATGATTATAGAGAGGTATCTCACAACTACCAACATGCTATAAAATTGTATGTAAATAATTTTTAATGTTATTGACTCCTTATGAAGAGGAAATAATTGGTAATCATCACTGTGGATTTTGACAAGAGATCAACAACGTAAAATATTTTGCTATTCGACAAATATTAGGAAAAAAAATTGGAATATAAATTGATAATTCAATTTTAAATAGCTTTTTAGAAGGCCCATGATTCAGTTAAAAGAAACAAATTTTAATATAACGTAAGGTTGGGATATAAAAACACTTGTCAAGCTAATTGATGAAGCCTATGTTTGAATGATATGTGTGGCAGGATATGGGTAGGGTGTCACTTATCACTTTTTAAATACATAATGGGTTGAAAAAAGGAGATGCACTTTATCCATTTATCTTTGATCTAGCCTTAAAGTATGTTAATGGATTAATGCAAGAAAGTATGGAAGGGTTCACATTAAACGGTACAATGCAGCTATTAGGATATGCAGATGATTTAACTTTGTTAGGCAATAGTTAGGAAGCTGTTGCAAGATGTGCATAAATTTTCTTAGAGTCTATTAAGGAAATAGGTTTAGAAATAAACGTTGAAAAGACTAAGTATATGATCACATATAGAATACAGATTGGGGACAATAATTTAGAGATTACTTCGAACAACATATCATTATGCAGGGTTTATGAGTTTAAATACTAAGGAATAAATGTTAGCTAGCAGTAACGATATTAGAGTTGAGATTAGGGAAAGATTACAGTCAGGAAACGCATGCTACTACTCGGTCAGTAAGTTGTTAACATTCCACCTGCTTTCAACGAATGTAAATATCAGAATAAACAAAACTATAATTTTACCGGTTAGTCTTTATTTGTGTAACACGTGGTCTCTTACATGACGAGAACAAATTCAGGGTGTAATGCCATAGAGTAAGTTATTGCAAAGCATTATGGGTCTAGATTTTTTTTTTTTGCTAAAGTGTTAATTGCTGTGCCACTGAATAGATTATGCACTCAATTTCAGTAAAGGTGGAATTTAGGATTTAAAATACTATTAGATTTATTATTTTGAATTAATAAATAATCAATAATTCCCCAATTGTAACGTTTTTAGGTAGCAAGATAGTCCTGGGCATCTCCACCTATGGGCGAACATGGAAACTGACAACTGAAAGTCAAATTTCTGGCGTGCCACCTCTGACAGCGGATGGACCTGGTGGAGAAGGGGCCCAGACCAAGACCCCTGGCTTATTGTCTTATCCGGAGATATGCGCATTGATTCCTAACCCTAACCAGAGAGCCACAGGACACCTTCTGAGACGCGTGACGGATCCCTCCAAGAAGCTGGGAACATACGCCTTCCGTCTCCCAGACTCAGAGGGTGACGGTGGCATTTGGGTGGCTTACGAGGACCCAGACACCGCTGGGGATAGAGCTACTTACGTCAAAATTAAGGGGCTTGGAGGAGTTGCTCTTTATGACATATCCTTGGATGATTTTAGAGGCGTGTGCCATGGCGATAAATATCCTATTTTGAAAATGGCAAAAAACCGATTGTAAGTCTATTATTTTCCTGATTTAAACTTTTTTTTTCTAGTTTATACACATGTCTGTAACAACAATAACCACAATGTGATAATAAATTAAGGATGTTACATGAATGGCATTGTGCTGTAGTTTATATTTCAATATTGTCACACACTCCTTTTGGGTCAGACCCACTAGAGCCTTGAACCACTGACCCCACTCTTTGACTCTACATCGCAGTGTAAACAAAAATGTTGCATAGCTATATAAAAAAAACGGAAGTGTGCTAGAAATGCTACATAACAAACATAAACGTTTTAAACTTGAACAATGGCTTTCCCGAGACATGGAGACCTTTCAAATTTTTAGAGAAGTCCTTGTTAAGGTTTACATGGGTCAGGTCTCTCAAGACTTGTAATTGTAATAAAACAAATCACTAAATAAATTACACAATTACAAGTTTCTCATAGTACGTCAAATAAGTTTTAATATTGGTATTCAAGTTTAACATAATGTTTGTTAGCCCACTAATTTTGCCCAAATTACATAACATTTCACTCTAAAATATTAAATACAATTTTTTGCTTTCTCTTTTTTTCAATTGTATGAAACATCTTAAAATGCATATTTTTGTATTAACTGTACATTAGTCAGGCAACATGAAATCCAGATGAAACCTGAAGATTAGGTAGCTGTATGTCAATTATTATTGTCAGTGCCGACAGGAAAAGTTTATTCTAGGCCTTTAGGTTTCGAATTCCATTGAAAACCGCCAAACAACCGAGTAATTAGTTTTCCTTCCAACCGATACTCATGGGACTATTCGAGTGAATACCCAGTTTTCAGAAATACTCAATACTCGATTGTACTCGCCTATTTGGCCAGCAGCTAAATACTAGCTTTGACCGTGATTGCCAATATAAGTTCACGTCCATACTTCATTCTGTTGACTATATGGTTACCAGCAGGGGTGAACGGTGGCGGTCTTTGATTTTATAAACCGCAACCAAAATAAACATACGGAAATTTGGTAATTTTTTATGCGGATTACGCCATCAGCTGAAAATAATGAACAAATTAGAGAAAAATTAACTTCCAGCCCAACAAGAGAAATGACCAACAATAGTTTCACCACTCAACACAATCCCTTGTGCGTACTCAAGAATTTACAGTAAACACATCGAATCCATCTAAACTACAGCAAGGTTCTATTTTAAAGATTCTTTATAAAAAAAATTAACGATCAGTAGCAAGAAGATAATTAATGAACATTTAGTGAAATTGTTTACAGTAGATATAAAGCCATTCAGTGTAGTGGAGGATAAGGGTTTCAAATGTTTTGTCAATGCGTTGAACCTTAGTTATGATCTTCCAGGAAGGCATACTATTTCAAAAACAATGATACCTGCTATTTATGAAAGTTTCTATAATTCCACTAAAGAACTAATAGAAACTGCCAAAGCCGTTTGCATCACTACCGATTGTTGGACCTCTATTAACAATGAAAGCTTCACTGCCTTCACTGCAGTAATTGCTCACTTTATTTCAAATTACTTTGAGATGAAATCACTTCTTTAGGATGTGCTTCCCTAAATGTTAGTCACACATGAAAGTCGATACAATAGTTGCACACGTCAAAATAAATAGCGTGGCCAAAGAAAGGATTTTAACATATCAAAAGAATTCAGGCATGCACCCCAAAAAATTGCTACAAGATGTGGCTACACGTTGGAACTCAACATACTATATGTTACAACGATTTTGTGATTTAGAGGAAGCAGTGAAAAGTTATATTACTCTCTTGGATAAAGAGCTGCCAGTGCTCACTTCAGGAGAGTGGCGAGTTGCCCATGAGCTGTGTACAGTTCTTAAACCCTTTGAAAGTGTCATAAAATCAATTAGTGGAGAGAACTATGCTATTGCTTCACTAGCAATTGTTATGAGCAATGGACTTCTCAACGTATGCACACAGTTATCAACAAAAGATTTATGTGATAACAGTAAGGAGCCTAGTTCATGAACTTAAGAGATGTTTAGAGGACAGAATAGGTAGCGTGGAACAAAGCAATTCTCCTTCACTTTGCACTTTCTTAGACCCCCAATTTAAAAAAAAATTGCTTTTAATAATCCACAAGCTACTGAAAATGCAAAAAAAGAGAGTGACAAATGCCATAGCCACAAAACTTTCGAAAGAAATGCCTCAAACCGGAAATATAAATCCCTCAATGCCTGGTACAAATGAAGAGCTGTCGGTATATAATTTCCTAGACAAATCAATAACTTCAAAGTCGCATACATAACGGTTTTTGATATTTACCAACTGGATTTGAAAACGATCGTGTGAAACTTCACCTGACTGGCTTCCTCCAAACAAAGAATGCTGAATACGTTCTTCCCCTATTGAAGTGTATTCCATTATTCCTACCACTTCCTTCAGAATGTATGATCTCTGGGATCCTTTGTCTATCAGATCTCGAAAAGTTCGATTACCCTTTTCCCCCTTTAACTTTACAGTAAGAGTTTGAAGAAGTACTTCAGAGAAAGAATTATTTGCCAATGTATTCTCCACAGGAACCCTTGTACTTTCAGGTAAGTCTTTCTTCAAATTGTTCTTATCCCCAGACTTAAAAGAACACTAGTTTCTTGTTTGGGACAAAGTATATTACTGTGTTTACCATAACAGATTAAACACTTTAGTTTACATCTCTTTGCAAAGTGTCCACCTTTCAGACAAACAAAACAACAGTGACTCTGTCCAATAATTTTAAGATTCTCATCTCTGGTCAATTTTCTAACTTTAAATCAATCTACAGAAAAATGTGATGCATTACAAATATACACATTGAAGTGTTTGAACCTGGCCTATTTCTTGTATCTACTAATGTAGTTGCTGTAAATACCTTTGTTTCTCCATAGCCGGGGATATTCCTCCTTTTACTTTTTACGACTTCCTCTCCACCACTGATTATTAAAACCTTTTACCGCAAGACAGATGCGCTCTTCTTGTTCGACTTCCCTCCGGAGAAAGTCCATTAGGCTCTGCAACCACACCTCACCTTGACCTGAAGCACCACTACGTTGCCAAGCACAGAGTAAATCTTCCGTCAAACAAGATTCAGCCATCGGGTATAACATTGCCGTATACTTATCAGAGGTGACTCCCAAAGTCTCGAGTGTTCTCAGCTGAGTTTCCAAACGGTCATACATAGTCGATAACAGCATCCAATCTGACAAACTCTGAAGAGTCAGCTTCAATAGTTCCCGCACATAAACTTCAACCAATAAATCATCGCGTTCGAAACGAGATTTCAAACTTTGTATAGCCTTAGGATAATTTTCTCGAGTCTGAGGAAAACTTTCGACCACTTCTCGAACCCTTGAACCAGTTAAAGTGGCCTGTATAAAATACTGGAATTTGTCGGCTGCATCTAAATCCTCATCTTCATCAATTTTAGCGAATTGGCTCCATAAACTCAAACTCTGTTATGTCACCCCCATATTTCTTAAATTCGATCTTGAAGAGTTTGCACTTACTTTTTTAACAATGTCTACCTCAATAATCGGTTTAAATACTGGCTGCGGACTCCGCATCGGTATCATGTACTTGTGTGGAAATCCCACACTACCGACCATTACACTTTCAAATGAGCGGTACAATTCGCGAGTAAAATTTAACTAAAATATTCTTATCAGTCTATCATACTCTCGTTCACATACACACACACTCTCTCTATATATCACACTGTCTCTCACACGCATATCTTCTCGTTCCAACTTTATCTCTTTCACACACACTTTCTAACACTCATCCTCTCATACTCATTCACACATTTACACATTCACGCTCATTCTCACTCTCACATGTTATCTGATAGACCTATTCCCAGCGAATGGAATTATGAAACAACGGCTGAACCAATTTTGACCAACGGTCACTCATTTTAAGGTCTAAGAATTCAGGATGTCGGCAAAATAGAAGCTTCTAAATAAAACCCAATTTTTCTTAGAAAATGTATATTATTTCTTCTGTGCGCGCAGCGGCTCATCTTTACAATCATTATATGCTTACATCACCATGAAAACCCTGATTCGTATATGATTTATATCGGCAAATAAAATATTTCTCTTTGTTTAGAAATAACTCAATTCTTACTTAAGTAGTAAGGTAAACAAATGAGTAAAGAGCTGGTAGAAGGGACGTTTTACGGTTCTAATCGTAGGGTGAAGAATAAAAACTTACTTTTAGCTTAAATTTAATCAATGAAAGATCTAAACAATGGAAAGTTGTCTTTAACAAGTAAACCTTTAACTAAGAAAGTCAAGTCATTATATAGAACATTTTCAAGTAAAAATTTTTTGAATACATTTTAGCGCGATAATTTTGCAGCCATCCCTCCAACGGTCCACTAGTTGGTATTTAATTTCTCTTAATGTCTAATTTTACCTGTAGCTTAACTGGGGGTCATATGATTCCCTCTGAACAAAACTTAATTTATTATTGTAGTGGACGCCTTGTTGGTCTGGTTTGACTTGTGTTTCAGGTCGCTTCAACAGCTGGATAGTGTGGTTAGGAAATACAATTAGCTGCATTAGGTGTGAACATAGTTTACACACTTTTAGGATACCCTACTAAACAGTCTTAGGCATTTGGTAATTGTTTCCTAGCGACTATTTGTAGCTCATTATGTTGTGTGTTTGGCCCAGAATCTCTTCAAATGTCCTTTTGCAAGTTGAGACACTCAGTCTTACTTTTGTAACCTTGTTACAAATGACACAGAAGAAGTTGTTTAACTCGTCTATTTTTTTAGATCACCTTAACTAAGTCTTAACTTTTATCGAGTGATAAAGCTAGTCAGTAGCCAAGGAAGGCGCTGAAGGCTGAGGAATGTGTTCTGACCTGAGAAAGCAGGATAACACTTTACAAACACAATGAATGGATACAATGCAAACTAACGGCAACCAGTACAGCCCTCAGAGAGAAAACAAAAGAATAAGGGACTTATTTCATTAATTCACTAAGTATATGCTGTATATACAGAGAGGGTGAAGATTTTTTGCTATAATCCGTGATTTCTATAATCCATGCTTACTCTCCCATCAATTACCCCAGAAAACCGAGTGGCTAATGTATTCTTCTCCTCTAAGGGGTTGGTCCGTAGGGGGTTAGGGGTGGTAGGAGGGGCTAACTTTAATGTCTGTCTACATGGTGGGGGTAAGAGGGGAAGGGTACGTCACAGTGTTATGTACAAAAATATTATGCTTTCTAATGTTGAAAACATTGTAATATTATTTGCAGTAGTGTGCAAAGTACACTTTTCATTTCGGAGCAAACTAAAATTTAATTCATGAAATATTAAAGAAGCTCAATTTAAGCTCAATTTTTGTTGGTTAGTTGTTTAGTGTTTATTGTTGGTTGATGTTTAATGTTTAGTGAGAACGGGTAGATAAGGGGGTAGAAATAATCTAAATCATTTCGTTAAGAAAGCAATCAGAAGGTTTATCCATCCACCTTTAGTTTTTGCCAGGAACTGAAACTGAAATCATTAGCTCATTAAAAATCTGGCTGAGTTTTTGGATTGCTCGGAGCCAAACGCTGACCCCTTTTATAACTACCGTTTTTGAAGGGGAGAGAGAGCATAAGAAACAAATAAGCTGTGGAGGTGAAGGTTAAAGCCTACCGAGTCTAGTTTTGTTGAAGAAGAGAAGTGAGGGGTTTGGCGGGTTGGAGGACTCACCAGCTGGAAAAGTATGGACCCGTTATATTTTTCCTCTGATACTAGTGGCAATGGTAGTCATTGATAAAAATACTGTCATGACAGTTGAAGTTCTTGAAGATTATATGGATCAGACGGAGAATCTATGGTTCTGCACAAGAAGAACTGTTTGGAAGGGTAGAGGGTATACAGGTATAGAGAGGAAGAAGAGAACTAGGGAGTTTAGAGAGATGGATGGCGAAGAAAGAGAGGAAGAAGGACCCGCCAGCTTTTCGGGCCGGTCTAGTTGGTCCAGCTGGTCCCCATATCTACCACAATAATGCATAGAAATTTGAAAATAAAATACATTTTAACAATGTCTTCGAGATTGTTTTGTTCCTATCACTACTTTGCTAAAAGCAATTATAAAGTTGATTTTATATATGAAGAGCGTTCTGTCACCAGCGTGTAAATGGATTTTGCAATAAAGATTATAATTGGTGGTGCCGGCGTTGCGGGCGTGGCTACCAGCGCATATATTTTATATAGATATATGCATTCAAATGAAAATACGCCCCCTTCAATCTCCACGATAGAGGAGCATAATATCGGCATTGACCTCGATCCCCTGAGGAGTCTTGAAGTCTCACGACAAGCAGTGCGGGGGACAAGTCTTGAGACTGTGCACCTGGCTATATCCGAGTCAACACGGGTCCTGCAGTCAATGCACCTGGCTATATCCGAGTCAACACGGCTCCTGCAGTCAATGCACCTGGCTATATCCGAGTCAACACGGCTCCTGCAGTCAATGCACCTGGCTATATCCGAGTCAACACGGCTCCTGCAGTCAATGCACCTGGCTATATCCGAGTCAACACGGCTCCTGCAGTCAATGCACCTGGCTATATCCGAGTCAACACGGCTCCTGCAGTCAATGCACCTGGCTATATCCGAGTCAACACGGCTCCTGCAGTCAATGCACCTGGCTATATCCGAGTCAACACGGCTCCTGCAGTCAATGCACCTGGCTATATCCGAGTCAACACGGCTCCTGCAGTCAATGCACCTGGCTATATCCGAGTCAACACGGCTCCTGCAGTCAATGCACCTGGCTATATCCGAGTCAACACGGCTCCTGCAGTCAATGCACCTGGCTATATCCGAGTCAACACGGCTCCTGCAGTCAATGCACCTGGCTATATCCGAGTCAACACGGCTCCTGCAGTCAATGCACCTGGCTATATCCGAGTCAACACGGCTCCTGCAGTCAATGCACCTGGCTATATCCGAGTCAACACGGCTCCTGCAGTCAATGCACCTGGCTATATCCGAGTCAACACGG
>CABFOV010004509.1:3904-19104 GCA_902141375.1 Timema poppense | reverse complement strand
AAAAAAATGCAACCTAACAACATAGGTATTTAATTTTAATCACTGATATATTTTGTGCACCCCTACCTCCCGTTACAATTATCCACGTAATTCTCCAATGGATTAGGAATGAGGAAGGTAAATTTTTTGGGAAATATGTTCGTATTTGCGTTGAAGAGTGTTTTTTTCCTAAAATGCTTATAATTCTATCAGTACATCCGATTAGGATTCGAACCAGTTATTTGCAGTCTAGTCTAATGAAAAAGTGAATCCTAAAGAACTGTGACCGCAGATGCTGGTCACAAAATATTAAATAATTCATTCATAAGTTAAGTTTTAAGACAGCGTGTCGCTTACGTTTAAACTCTGCGAAGCACTGGCATTGTATATTAGGTTCAAATTCCAGTCAAGTATACTGAGGCCTGAAGGTGAGATTTAATAAATTGTTTCTGATTTTTCCTCCATGCAAATGAGAATACATATCCTCTAAATTTTACATTTCTCTTTCTTACACCATCGTGAAAATATGTTGATAGACTGAGCGTGCTAGTAAATACGTGATACAGGTGACATAAAAATTTGGACCACGATTATTGCACAGTTAAATTTTATTTTAGTTAATAATAATTATGTCCTTACATTACATATTTAATATATTTTTATTTTAAATAAGGTAACATACGTGAAGAAAGAATGAGTAGACAAACAAGTGGGAAAACACTCGTAACATACCTGAAAAGGATAGATGAATATTAACTTCCTAAATAAAAGCTGACCACGTCAGTCGAGATTATTAACAATGAGGCAACCCTGCCTTTCAGAGATTTTCATCTTACTTCTCGTTCGAAATATCCGCTTTTAATTCCACTATTTTAAGGTGACAGTAAAGAAGAATTAAGGGAAAATTGTTCCATATTTGCTTGAAAAGAAACTAAATATAACAGAATATGCGATTAAAATCCAACTACTAATAGAAACATTTATTTGAGTTAAAAAAAAATAGATGATGTCAGTGGCGTGTCATGAAGGTGAAGTGTTGAGAGGGTAAGCAAAATTTGTTTAAGCTATATCAGTGAATTCCCTCAATAGAACACTCATTGGTCAGGTATTCAGGGGAATACATTCCCATGTGGGTCATGCAGAGCAGAGCATAATGTATGTTTTTTTGTCAAGTGGGCGAGAACATATCACAGGTCGTTTTAACAAGGTTTGCTTACCATCCATACTCCACGATGCTGGATGACATTGACATTTTATAGTAATTTATTTAAAAAAAACTCAACAATGTATATATTTACTTGCTAAACAAAGCTAATCTTATTTCCTTGGTAACCACAAATTTTTAAGTGATGCTCTGGGATATAAGAAATGGATTCATTTTTGAACAGTTGTATTCAAGGAGAAGGTCAATACAGTAATTGTTAAACATCCAGTACTAAACAAATCTAGTTTGGTAGCTTGAGCACCTTAAGATGTCCTCGAATGGGAGAATATGAACGTTAAGAAGAATGATGTCGCTGGAAGTTTTCCTGGGGGTGGTGCAACTATGGTGGCAAAACCCACCGCCATCCTCGCGGAGAATGCTGGAGCTACAATACCAAACATCCAAGAGGAGGATCCTGTTCCTGGGCGTAAGCCCTCTGTCATAGAGAATCATGGCTATACTTTGGGGCGCACCATTTGTTCAGGATCATACGCCACCGTAAAGGTAACAACATTAAAATAACCCGCTTGAGTGGTTACATGGTCTAAGGCATCACTCTTGCAATAGACTGAACTGCTGATGGCGGGATTAGGGTTAAATACCCATCTGGTGCACTGAGGGGGGGTTTTCCACTCTTCCTCCTAGCAAATGTAGGTACACTTCCACTATATTCAGTCTTCCTAATACTCAACTCATTTAGAGTAGTTAATACATAGATGTATAACCCGAACATTTAGTAATATGGGGTTAAAGAAAAAATGTGATGTTAAACAGGTATTTTAGTTTATATCAGAAAGCATGAGAACACAGAACCAGGCTAGCAAATATTTCAGTAATGTTATCTCTATTTCAGTTAATATTGTCCAACACCTTAGCTCAGCCGGTAGTGTGTCTTTCTACTGATATAAGAGTTCCCGGGTTCATTTTCTGGCGTGGCAGAAAAATGTATCATTGGTGAAATGTGGGTTTTTCTCCTTTAGGATGATTAATTAACTTCTGGGCGAGGGGCTGGATGTTGTGTCGATTCAGAAAGTTCGTATTAAATACCTCACATAAATTAAATGAAGTATTTATTATCTTCATATAGACACAGCGGTTAAATGAATCTAAATTTAACCTTCCTCAGGTCTAGCATATTAGTGGGTAGTTAGTAAATATGCGTAAAACCTAAATGGGTAGTAAGATGCAGTGCTAAAAAATAAATTAAGGAGAATTATAATCTTAGAAAAACAATCTGAAATGGCAATGGCCTAAATTAGATTAGTAAGGATGATTAGGTTCCAAGTGACTAATAAACCTCTCAACAATGGAATATTTAATATTTTAAATATAATAGTGGCCCACTTACTCAATTATTACATATGAGGCTACTTAATTTTTAATTGAAATAGTGGTGTACTTATTGTTTGTTGTGTTAAGGTAGCACGTTCAGAACGTCACCAGCGTGACGTGGCAGTGAAAATTGTGTCAAAGTTCCAAGCACCCACCGAATACCTAAAGAAGTTTCTGCCAAGACAAATAGAAGTTGTTAAGGGTCTAAAACATCAAAACTTAATCAAATTCCTGCAGGTCATTGAAACAACCCATAGGTAAAGCTGACACATTACCAAAAACATGTGTAGTTTATTAATATATATTTCATCAAATATGTTACACCCTAATCTAAATATTAAAATAAACATGGGACCATCAATGGAGATTCAAAAGGTAGTTGAAGGAATAAAAATAAACATATTTTTTATTTCTAAATAATTAATTTTAAGCGTGCAAAAGTTTATTAAGAGATAAGTTACATATTTAAACGATGGCAAAAAGCTGCTAATTGTGGTTTCACATGTCATCAACTCGAATACCCTGGATAAATAATCGCACACATTCTACTAATTATGTTATGGTACCGTTTATTAAATCTTATAATTACTTGTGTCATTTCTTCTAAAAAATAAATATAGAATTTATATTGTGATGGAGTTTGCGGTAAACGGAAGTCTGTTGGATATCATCAGGAGAGATAATTACATAGACGAAGTTCGTGCCCGTCGTTGGTATCAACAGATCGTGGATGGTGTGGAGTATTGCCACGAGAGAGGTGTTGTTCATAGGTAAGTTGTTTGCTGTGATATCAAGGATGAGAAAGGTTGAATCTTGAGGAAGTGTGCACATATTTGTGTGGAGGAAGAGTGGAGAACCATTTAGTAAAAAACATTCTCAATACTCCAGACTGGGATCGAACCACCTTCATTCACAGTCTAGTTTATCGCAAGATTGACACCTTAGACCATGTGGCCACAAAAGAGGTTAATTGTTGAAGCTAAAATCAAATAAAGATATTTCTGGTGATGACTAAAAAACAACCTAACTATGAAATGCTGGAAATATGTATGTGTAATGTTCACGAGTATACATTTATTTTATATAACATTTAGGTAATTTGGAATAAAGCACTTGAATAAATGATGGTTTGAATTAGGAGGAATAAAATACTAAAAAATACGCAAACACAAGATTTCGCTGTCACAGACATATTCTTCAGGTTAAGAGACTGATGCTCTTGGTTGGCCTGCAAAGTTGACGTTCAGCCATCAGTCTCCTCCCTTGACCTGAAAAAGATGTATTTGACAGTGAAAGCTTGTATTTAAAAGTGTTTTATTGTTTTATCCAAATAATTTATTTTTCAGTCTGACTAAGGTAAGTTTGTTAGCTATCCCTCATAAGTTAAACCATTTTACATGGCAAAAGTAAATTCTACCAACACCAAGTACACTCAATGTGTATGACAAACAAAATCACCTTTGTAATGTTCGCTTCATACAACGAATCGTTATTGTTATTACTAGGGATATAAAGTGTGAAAATCTGCTGATGGATATAGAATATAACATCAAACTAGCAGACTTCGGCTTCGCAAGAGGCCACATGAAACCCATAAATGGCGTCTCTCCATTGAGTGAAACATTTTGTGGCAGCTATGCCTACGCATCCCCAGAAATTCTGCTGGGAGTCCCTTACCAGCCACAACTTTCTGACATTTGGTCGATGGGCGTAGTCCTGTATGCAATGGTCTTTGGGCGCCTGCCTTTTGATGACACCTATTACAAACAACTACTGAAGGTAAGTTCATGGCACATACAACCAAGGACATTCTAATATAAAAAAACACAATGGTTTGTTCACCGAGATAACCCAGATAAGCATGTTGAGAGGATGAACATGGATCGAGTGACAAGCAAATATATGAAGGTAGAGTGTGGGGATCAAAAGTAAAGGGTAGGCCATGTAAGACGTTGCTAAATATTGTAGATAAATATGTGATCCAGAGAAACATAAGTTTTAAGAATAAAAGAGCATGAATGACTCGGTGTATGGATGTTGTTGAAGCAAAGGGAGTATGCAAGTATAGGTAAGTTCGGAGAAAATAGTGGATTGAGTATAGAGTTGTGGTTTTTTGAGCACTATGCATAATTTCATGGCAGGGGTCCCCAAACTACGGCCCACAGATGCTTTTAAAATATTACCTATATACTGCATTGGCCCGAATACAATGGGATATTTTCCTCCTAAAAATATCCTTCCTTAAAATGTATTCATATTATATTCGCAGCCTAGCATTTTTCACTGAAATAAACGGCAAGTTCCTACAGAGATATATTTTGTATCATGCTGGTACTATAATGGCCAGCCGGCGCGTTAACAATGGACAATTGATTACTTCTTTGTGCAGCGCAAAGACAAGTGTTTGTGTCTTGTTTGTCAACAAAATGTTGCAAATGAAAATATCGTCTCGGTTGGTGCCAATTATTGTGTTGCTGCAATCATTGTTAAAGAAGGAAGACTGTTTACAGATGTTTAATTTGGTAAAAAATGTATTTTAGGAACCGTTGAAGAAATAAGTCTGAATTCACAAAAAAATATTTGTTTGTGTAGGCTTATATTCAAGTTCAGTTACTCGAAGAGTTGGGGATTTAAGATCAGATATCACTCTAGTATTTTAATCACTTTTCATTGGCAAATGATGAAAGTGAGGATCTTAGCCATACTGTTCAGTTACCTGTTTTTATCCGTGGAATAAATCAGAGTTTTGAAGAATCTGAAGAACTAGAAGCATTGAAAAGTTAGAAGGACACTACTACCGGAGAAAATATACTTTTGAATGTAACAGAAACAATCGAGGAATCAGAATTAAATTGGGAAAAGCTTACTTTGTGTGACTACAGATGGCGCGAAAAGTATGGTTGGTTCTAATATTGGTTTAATTGGAAGAATTAACAGATTATTTGATACCAAAAATATCCATCGACCAATGAACTTACATTGTATTATAGTCATGCACCGACAGTCTTTATGTGGAAAAGTTCTTGATTTAAACTCTGCAATGTCTACCGTCATTTCTACTGTAGATTATAAAAAAAGGTGGATTGAATCGTCAGTTTAAGTTTTCTAGAAGATATTGAATCACAGTGCAATAAATGTGGTGGTTAAGTCGCGAAACTGTTTTTTGAACTTAGATATGAGATTGACATATTCATTATGGAAAAATCAAAACCAGTTCCAGATTTTTCTGAACCTGCTTGGCTGTGGGGTCTTGCATTTATAACTGATATAATTGAACATCTCACTTGTATCAATGTAAGTCTGCAAGGAAATGGAAAACTTGTAGGGGCCTACGTGATTTTTTTTTATATTAAGGTATTCCAAACAAAACTAGAACGTTTATAAAACCATTGCAACAAAATATTTTTTCACAATTTCATTGCCGTGAATATTTGTGGAAAACTATGCCAACTAAATTTAAATTTTCTGCTCAAAATTGCATTGAGAAAATTACATTGCTAGAAAATGAGCTAAATAAGCGATTCAACGAATTTTAAAACAATGACTAATCATTTGTTATATTTCAAAATACTTTGAAATTGTTGCTGATGACATTGGTGTAAATATACAACTAGAATTAATAAGTGTGCAATCAAACAATTCACTAAAATCGTAATCTAAAAATGAAAACTTGATTAAGTTTTATTCTTTGTTGCCAGAAGTTAAATATGGAAGTATTAAGAATTTTGCAAGAAAAATTATTCTTATATTCGAGAGTACATACATTTGCGAGCAATCATCTTTCAGGATGAAACATTTAAAATCAAAAATCCTCTCTAGGTTAAACAATAATCATTTGCAAGATTTTTAAAAATCAGGTGTTTATAATTTAACATTTAATATTGATAAAGTGGTTCTGGCAACAAAGAAACAAGCCCATAGTTCTCATTAGCCCTATTTCAATGTTGGTAATTAGTTAGTTATATGTTGCAATCATTAGAGTGATTAGACAATTAGAGATTGTTTATTGTAAACTTATGCATTTTTCTATGTGAATAATTTTTTTTAATCTGGCCCACTTAGCAATTGCAATACTCTTATATGGCCATATTCTTAAAAAGTTTGGGGACCCCTGCTGTAAGGGAACGATGTGATTATGTATGTATACCATTTTTGCAAGATCACAGATTAGAGTTTGATCGCATACTCAGAATTATATGTACAGTACATTGTACTTGTACCTCTTATCAAGAATGTCCTGTTTATAAAGAGACATCTCACCATAGTTATAATCTAATTGTTTCGATGTCAGCAAGTGCAAGCTAAAGTGACGTTCCCCAAGGAGCCCAAAGTTTCGTCAGCTTGTAGGTCGTTCATCACAAGGATTCTGGCCCCTGCTAGAAGCAGGTTAAATATCTCAGCCATTCGGAATGATCTATGGCTCACCATGACTAGTGATGTGACTCGCTCTCAATCCAGCGAGGATTCATTGGTATGTACACAGCTATCGCTTATTATTTTAGTCACGGTTATGTTTTGCAACATATATTTTACCTTTGGTCCTTATACATTTGAATGTCAACTAACAATCGCTTGGAATAAGCCACGGTAAAAAGGATAATAATGGGAGAACTGATTTCCACTCTTGACCTGGTTCATCGAGTGTATATTATTAGCAATTTTTGTATATTAATTATTATTACTATAGGCCGTTTTACTCTCAAATTGCAGTACAGGCTCTTTTGGACTATTACCATCTCTTTCCAACCCATTGGTCTATCCGTTAGCGCTGTCCTTTTTCTAACAAGCGGAGTTGCCATTTTGTATCTTAAATTTGAACGTCGTTATTTCTATGAAATAAACATGGCATATTAATGAACATACATTTATGCATCTTGTGAAATCAATTTAAACCACCATAGATGTTTTTAAATAACTTTTTTTTCTTCAAAATATTAAAATATGCATTGTGTCAAAGTTTCATGAGGTTTCAAATGTATCACGTCATAAGTCTAGTTAAAATTGTGTGTAAAAGCCAGTAATTTTATGGTGGCTGTTATAATAGTTATGAACAACATCTGCAAAGTCTGAAAGGAATTTCTTTTATACAATGCTAAAAACAAAATTAAAACGTATTATATCTCCTGAAATATTTAAAGTAAAATATGAAAAAGTTGTCTTGTTGGAAACTTTTTTTCTTTTGATTTTTCTTAGGTACATTATGTTTAAGAAATTATAAGAAAATCTCAAATTTATTTTTGAAAAAAACCATGGGCCAATAGCGCCTCCCATTTATGTGTGGTAGCGTTTTGAAGTTGAAGAGGGTGTAGTTCACTTTAAGCTTTGTCCGGTCTTGAAGAGCAGAGTAATGTTATACAGTTGTAGCGTTGAGAACTTGAAGAGTTAGTTCATCCCATCCACATCAAAATTGATAATATTGGTTTCAAAAAATACAAGGTTCATTCACTTAAACATTCATTATACTCATCTTCGTTTGTAATTATAGTTTAATAAACAAGGTTTTATTGTATTTGCCGAGACAATGTTAACAATTGAGACAATGTTAACAATTTGAGAATACATTTTATATGCAACTCCAAATTTTACTACACCATGCTTCTGAATTAAGAAACCAGTTACCCACAGAGGTGGGTGGATGGGCAGTATAAGGTTTTACACTCGCATTCACACTTTGCCACCGTTTATAATCAGGCCCGGGTTCGAATCCTGGTCGAATTCACTGGCATCAATTAAACACTTTAGAACAGTCGGAACAGCGTGAGCCAACTGAGATAGAGAAAGGTCTGATAGTGGGATGGTCTGAGATTTATCTTTGGTATATTGTCGGCTAGGGGACTGGATGTTGTGTTTTATTAGTATTAGGGTACTTTTTAAGTCGTGTGTTGATATAATTAACGTGTTTGAAAAGTACATCCACCTAATACAAAATAATTATCTGAGGTTGATTTTAACAGGTTATGTTTCCATAGTTTCAGGAAAATACTGGTGAACATACTCTTAGCCACTTTACTCCTTTATATTATTTCTTTAAATCAGTGTGAGATGCTGAAAGTCAAAACACAGTCTTCAGGTGTAGCACTCCATTTAAACATAAACATAACCCTGCTGACTTCACACCAATGAATCCTTCTGATGACAGTCCTCTTGGAAAAGCAAAACACAGCTGTTTGACATACATCCAAGAAGCCTATCTGCAGTTGTGATCCATTATTATTATTATTGTGTTACGGGTTACGGTCATTATTTTGGCGTGGACCTACAGAGTGCTAAGAGTGTTTGGTGGCTTAGTCGTCATTTGTATCAAACGTTTGTTCATAACATATTTTAATTTTTTCCTTATATTTTTAGTTATAATATATTTTACTTTGTATGGGATGATCATTTTATACATTATTTACTATTGATTCAGTGTTTAGTGTTAATTTTTTAAAACTATTTATCATGGAAACGGTAACAATAAAATGGCAATTACTCTTTAATACATCTGAAGGAGCTGTTATCGTAATCAATAATGCAGCCTATCACAGCAGAAGGTGTGAAGCGATCCCGACCGCATCATGGCGTAAAGCTCGAATAGCTGAGTGGCTTATCCATAACAACATTGATGTTGATGACGAAATGTTGAAACGAGAAATGCTGTATTTGGTTTCGCAACACAAACACAAATTTGAAAAATACAAGGTGGATGAGATGGTGAAGGCGGTGGATCGACAAGTCATTCGTTTGCCTCCGTATCATTGTGAACTTAACCCTATAGAGATGGAGTGGGCTCAGGTTAAAACATTTATTAAAATGAACAATGCTAGTTTTAAGGTTAAAGATATAAAGTCCTTAATATCTGCCACGAATAAAAAGGTTTCTGTAGAAGACTGTTTCAATTATATAAATCACGCCAACAAAATTGAAAATGACATATGAGAAGCAGACGAGCTGCAAGATGACGAGGAGCAATTTTTAAAACGACTAACTTCATCATCTTCATCATCCCCTGTGTCATCTCCTCCACCCATAAGTCCACCTACTCACTCTCAAAACTTTGAGCTACCTGGGCCATCCACTAAACACTACTTCACAATTGATAGAGTCACGCCCTTGTGTGGGGACAACGATGAAGCATAAATGTATTTTTTAGGTTTAAACTAATATGGTATTTGCTATACACGGAGAACTTAAGTGTACCATGAATAGATTTTAGAATACTCCCTCCTATATAATTACCAGTATTTTAATTTATAAAACTTTTGTGTATTAATTTATTATTATTGTGATTATTGAGTTTTAGCTTTTACTATAGTAAAGATGAATTAGGTAGGCCTAATTGTTTATAAAAGTTCACACACATTCACATACAAACAGGGAATATTTTTTTTATAAACCTGTGTACTTGTGAAGATCATTTTTGAAAGGATTAGATCTCCAACCTATTATTTGTAGGTGGCAGTGTACAGTGTATAATAAAAGTGGCATTAATATGTTAATAAACAGAATAATACACAATTCTTGACAGCCCAAACTTCCAATTGATTGCCATAGCGTGTATAAAGTTTGTATAATTTGCTGAGTTTGAATGTAAAAGTTGTCCATCTGTTTCTAGTGGGTGAGATCTGGCAACTGCGCGCTCCATAAGACCTGTACTGCAGAGTAAGAGTGGAACGGACTATAGATAAATTTTGGCTGAGAAACAAACAGAAATGTTTATTTATATCTGGTTCTGCCTGTCTCAACTTTACATTAAGGCTTGTGTTTGTTGTTTTTACAATACATTTAATAAATCACCTTACACTTGATCTATCGATCGAGTGATCGAACCCTCGAATCCACCGAATTCTGACAAGTATTCGAGATTCGAGGATTTGGTGTTTTACGGGATTCGATGATCGAATCTTTCACCTCATAAACAAAGCATAATATTTTGAATTCAAAAATTATTTTTTAGGCCTACTTTCAAAGCACAACTTAATCCGTTATATTTATTTTGTCGGAGAAAAGAGATAAACATGAATAAAATATTATTTAAGAAATACAAATAATCGTTAGGTGTGGAAAATCATTCGTGCCTAGTACTCTACCCTCCCAACGTATGGGAAACTTGGACTCAACTGTTTCAGCGCATGCTCACTTCTAAAACCTTCACCTCACGAACAATCTTGTAAATATTTTAATGACCACATTAAAACTCTTCAAAAACGAAAAATTAAAACTAGAATTACAAATAAACTCGAAATAAATCAAAGAAGTTGCGGCCTTTTTTTAACCGAAATAAGAACACATTACGCATGTTACAAAGTAAGCCGCCATTAAACACGATATAAAGTCAGTCGCCATGACGCATATTATGTTTACTCGCCCGAGTGATGATTAAAATAAATACACTGTTAATTCTTACTACCCAACTGGTTTTAATTATCTACAACTATTCAAAGAACCCCAATTTATTGCATACGATCCTTAAGTTAGACATTTTGTTGGGTTTCATGAAAAATAATTACTGTCAAGTGTCAAAAGTCAGACATCGATAAAATTGTTTATTTATCTCTACCGGCCTACGTATCGTATATCGATTGTTTGTTTAAAATCGATTCAGGTAATCTGATCTAATGTATTCTCAGAAATCGATATATCGCAAGAATCGAATATATTTGTTTTCTACGTGAAAATAGATAATGGATATATAATAAAATAATAAAAACTTACTTAAGTATTATTGTATTCACTATTTCCAATGTATGTTTAATTGTTAAGCATGTTGTTTAGTCTTTATTAAAAATTTCCGTTTGTATTTTTATTTGTGCTATCTTAATACAATAAAATATCCTTTAATGACTATTAAAGTTGATAAAAGGATAACTAGACCTAATCTGTTTATTTCACGTTTTTTATAAACTTAACTCATTCTAACAACACTTTTATAAATAACTAAAAGACACTCAAATGTTGATTGATTTGATTTTTAAACATTAATATGAGTCTAGGTTGTTTAATTTGGTTGGATTTTAACCTGTATTTTGCGAGGGGTAGTTGGGGGTTGATTAAAATAGAAAGTATTATTGAAATAAATCTTAATTCACAGTTTAGACCTATATTGTGTAATGTAGGTCTATTTGTAAATCATTAAAATTTTTAACAATTTGATAGGTTTCGGGTTCGAGATTCGAAAATAAAATGTAGATTCGGATTCGAAAAATAGTGGATTCGACCCATCTCTAGTTTATATATTGGGAGTTTTGAAAGATACTAACAACTAGGTGAGATATATGATAAATCTACTTTCAACATTTATCACTAGCTCTCTATAAGTTTCTTTTTCGCCGCGTCTTACTACCGGTTCGAGTTATACGCCTGGAAATAGCCCTGAAAGAAGAATATTTATTCAAATAGTCAACCCTCCCTTCTAACTTGTTAGTTGAGTACCACATGTAGACAGTTTTTGTCGATATTTCCAGGATAGTGTGACGACCAGTAGTCGGAACGACAGTTTGGAACAAAGTAGCAGCGTCATCCGGCCCCTACTGACCAAGGAGATGTTCAGAGCCGCAGCCAGGAAGCCCCGGCTGGACGGGGGCAACACCACAGACGAGGAGCAGCCTATACGCTCGGTGAAACCCCTGAACCGCAGCTCTTTCAAATACTGACGACAGACAATAGGACAGTCTAGAAACAAACTTCAATAAGATGGATGCATGAGAGTGCATTACATTAATGGTCAGATTTAGATAAAAAATAAGTTATAATTACCTCTTTTAGACACAGTGAAATTTTTTTGAAATACAGTGTAACAAATTTATTCCCTCATAATTCCTTTATCAACAGTTTTTATGTAATTTTACTTATACTTTTGTTTAAAAAAGACATTTCTTACTTGAGTTCCTTCCTTCAATTCGTATTTTTCTGTATAATAACGACCGCACGCGAATAACAGCTATAGCCTGATTTTAGTTGGAAGAACAGTAAATAAAATTCAAACATATTGATTTAATGTCAACATTGATAACACCTTACCATATTATTATCGTTATCCCATGACATGATGTATGAATACCTTAAAATTGTTTTAGTAAATTTAATAACTAACTTCTAATGTTCTTCTTTCCAAAATAATACTTTATCTACAGCAAACTAAAGCAACATTATATAACTTTAAGATACGTGATAGAACTTGCACAACTATGCAATGTAAACATACGGTGGCAATGAGATAGACGTATGACATCCTGACTGGTGCTATTGCGTATTCATAACATTCCTGTATGGTGCTAGTTGAAACTCCCGTATCTCAGAAAATGAACATTATTTTGAATGTTTGACGACATTATACTTTGCAGCAGGAACTAACTGAGGAATACTTGGAGGGGATTTGACCTAATTAACTTTAGTTGTTTTTTTTAATACAGCTGTTGCAAAAATGCAACAGCACCAGTCACAGAAGGTTTACATTGTTCATAAATTTGTATCGCCGCTTATCCTTCCTGTTAGAAGAAGTGACGAATACAGTAACAAAGGTATACAATGAATGATGGGAAGGATCAAACATAACAAAGATGTGCAAGTTTAACAAATCAGCTTATTTAAATTCAAACAAGTCGAAAGTAATACAAATGGTTTAATGAGATCATATTGTTGCATATTTCATTATTCGTTAGTCTCACATGGTTATTTTCCCCCCTATTCCCCCTCACTCAACTGCAGATTTCTTAGAATTAGCCACCCCTCTACCCTCCTACTTCCAAGTAAACCCTCTCACACCTGTCGCTTATTCCGTCAAAACAGTGGTCATTGGATTCCAATCTCTATCACAACTCGGTGAACCTCTCTTGCTCGGTTTTGTTTGAATATGAACTCTTAATAAAACCCTGTGAAAAGTGATTTTAGTGCGCGACTCTTCATAAATAAAAAGTTAATAATGTTCTCTCTGTGTGTTTTTATTTAATATATATAATATGTACTCATTAAACGCGAGTGTTTAGGGGAGCTCCTCTCGCAAACTAATATTCGATAGAAGACCATCCTCGGATCAAGAAGATCAAGACCATCGCTCCTAGGTATTATCGGATCTCCAGTCAAGACAACCCTCAAGGTAGGCTCTACACAGTGCATCTTTTTATTAAACCAACGTTCAACTCCCGTCTCTGTTTTAGTGTACCTAAAACTGGTCCTCCGAAATCAATTACTTTTTTTTGTTAGTCTTAACTACATTAAAGAGACAGATCGCTCATACACATATACTAAACATTCCTTTGTTTATTGATGGAAATATATCTGGTAAATTATACATAGTTGTCCCCATTGGGAGCGTTATGTGTTAATTACCTTGGTTTGACCTACAACCATGACAAGTACGGCTGTGTCTATATTAGAAAGGATTTAGCTCGTTAAAGTAGAACAAACACACATTCTACAACGAAGGTGTGTCTGCCTCAACTCAACGGCAATTTAAATTGTAAGCAATTATTGATTTAAGGTTAAGCAACGATACATAACATCACTCCAGCCTTGTGGCTACTAGGCTTTAACCTAATAAGCGTACAAAATAATAATATTAAAAAAAAACAATTTCTAGAAACTCCTAGTTTAAAGAGTTACAACGTTGTTATTCAAATGAGCTAGCCAGCATAAGTTAACTCCATATGCTTTGTCATTCAATAGTTTCCAACAGTCAAACATTAACAAATTCAAGCAGCGCCTAAAGGGGGCTGGACAAAATAAATAATACCACGCGGACGACTACTATGGACTAGTAGTGTACCCACGAGTTGAGTACCGTACTAAGGTAAAACAATAGATAGACTAGAGGCTGGTATCAGTCAAAGATCCAACTAGGTCATGGAACAAAGCTATAAATAACCTGATTTCCACCATTTTTCGATCTAAAGAGTTAGCCTAGTCGGAGCATAGCCATACAGTATAGGGTGTCTGTTTATTGCCCAGGTATTAAAGACGATGTCTTATGGAGATATAAAAATAGATCAGAAACTCTGACATTCAAAACTATGTCTTATGGACATAGAAAAATAGAGCATAAACCCTGACATTCAAAACTATGTCTTATGGACATGTAAAAACAGAGAAAAAACTCTGACATTCAAAACTGTGTCTTAAGGGCATTGTAAATATTTCACGAATACCCTATCAAAGATTACTAGATTAAGTTCTCATAGTCACAGACTTTACTTGATTTGCGGCGAGGAGAGACTGGAGCCTCAAACATCGTGATCACTGCTTGTGTAGTCCACTGGTCCTTGATTAACTTATAGGATGCCCTTCGACGAATGGTTACGGTGGGGGGAAAGATACATCAACGAGAGGGGGCAAGGATGTGATTTTCTATAAACGAGCAAAACTCCAACTAGCGCTAAAAGACGGCCGCTGATGACAGCATAGGGAAGCAACTCGTTATTACAGTTTAAATCTGGCAAGCGTGCAAGATGTCCATGTGTTGAACTTCCTCCAAGAATTGTTGAACAGTCAGCTGGGGAACTTTCCTCTAGTTTTGGCGTTTCCAGCAACACGATTTCACAGTGAGTTTATATCTGCCACACATTATTAGAATTTATTTGTTCTTGGATTTAAACGATAATCATGTATAATGTATTTTGAGTGTAAGTGATAATGGGTAATTAGCATGTTACACCTTTTATTCATTTATATATTTAAGCAGTGGCAGCTGGTGGGCTCGGAGTTGGGCAAG
>CABFOV010004508.1:41334-51737 GCA_902141375.1 Timema poppense | reverse complement strand
CCTAGGTGGTCGCCTAGATATAGGCTACAAGGATCCACCCCCAGCTTCTCGTGGCCTAGGTGGTCGCCTAGATATAGGCTACGAAGATTAGAGCACTATCACCGCACAGAAGTGACTAGCCTCAGATCTCACTAGACTTAGCAATGTAAGGATATGGGAATACTTGAAGTTTATTTGAAGAGAGTGGCATATTTGTAATTTTAGTAATTGCTATAGAGAGTTAGAATTTTATTTACTTTAAAACAAATTTATCATGTGGGGCCATCACCTAACATGCTTGAGACCCCTGGGTGTCTTGTTTGAATTCCAAAATAAATGCATTGCAGTTGAATAGATGTGTCCTAAATATTTTTTTTTTTGTAGGTTTTGTAGGTTATAATAAAATAATACATGATGGAGCTCAAGTAATAATTTAAAGTGCAGTGCATTTAAAACACTCTTTGATCATTTTACCCTATTCTGACTCGCTTATAATAAATTAATAAATTGGTTACAAAGAGTGAATTAATTCCTACACAAGATTTAAATTTGGCGCCATTCAGTGGGTTTGAAATATTAGTATCCGATACAGCCACCGCTACTACTAGCGCTGAGAACAGTTTGTGCTCAACACAAGGGAGAGTGTCCAGCTCTGGTTCGAATACAATAAAGGTTCTTATTATTTGCGGTTGCTAACAAGGTTTCGGTTCTTTAAAAATGATATTAACTAATTATTTCTAATACAACGCCTTACTACTCGTTAGGCTTATACGATTATGTAATAATTACGCTAATGTTTATTTAAGAATGAAGGTTATGTTTAAGGAATGTATACCAAATTTGCGTGGAAGGAGAGTAGAAAATAACTTAGTAAAAAAACCTTAGTACATCTAAGTGAGATTTGAAACTCAATCTTCTTGTCATTGGCAGTCTAGACCATGCGACCACCGAAGTGGGCTATTATTAACTAGATACTATCATAACTACACTTTAAATAAAAAATGTATATAATATCAATTTAGAGCAAAATATGTTTTCTTCTTCATCTTTACCCTATTAGAGTAATTTTAATATTTTACAGGTATAGCCTAAATAGTTCGCATCATCGTAATTGCGTCCCTGGTTTGAAAAATCTGATAAGAAACATAAGCATTGTGCCTTGCTAGTTCTAAGGAGACAAACAGGGGTGAAAATTTATGATCCACCCAAATCTTGCAACTAACAATAGGGAAATTTGGGGGGCATCCATCCAACCACCATAGACAGGAACATTTTTGAATATATCTATATATATATATATAGATATTAAACCCAAATCTACTAATCTTCAAAAAACCTTTGAAATAGCTTGTAAATATATGTATACCTCTACAAGCTATTTCAAAGGTTTTTTTAATAGTAGAAGACTTGGGTTTAACAATTTTTAAACTAGTCACCAACATTAAAAATATAAAAGTAAGCCTAGCCTTGGCTCAAAGAAATTTGTTTTAAGCCTCTTTTAAAAAACCTTGTTTAATAGATTACAACTTTTTCAAAACTAACTAGTTCATTAACATTCAAACAGCATCAAGATTAATGATTTAAACAAACGGTTGAAACTATGTTTTTAAACGTGCATTAAGTAAAATGACAACAGTACTTTACTGATAACGATGTTTTAAATTATCTCTGCATGTAATTAATTTTAATTTTAGATCATATTATAGTCCACAATAACTTAAAAAATAGATATAAAAAAATAATATAAAATTACATATTTCAATATCAGAAAGTCTTCATTTAACTTTTCTTCTCACCAGACAAAGAAAACGTATTTAGGCGCTGTGCAATAATTTGGAAGAAGCTGTCTACCTACGCTACGTCTAAGTCAATTGCAGATTATTTGTGGACATGTAAAATAGTAGGGTTTCGCATACTGTTTTTGACAAAAACCTTTTTAATAAACCTGTAGATTGCTTTAGAGAAACAACTGGAGATAAGATGGGCAAGTAAATTGACAGTAAAGGCTATGGCTAATACTATTAGTACTTGATTATGCTGTGTCTTGTGAGAATACTTGCTGTCCACGATTGTACGAACACCAATTAACCAACCTACACATGCATATTATAAAAGGCAATGATTTATACGCTGCCATTAATATTATAAAATTGTTACTTTTAGCTTTTGTATGTAATAAATTTTAAAAACATCTTACATCAATTCTATGTCCCCATTTAATCTAAATTAACTATGGATTAATTTGATATACACTCTAATTCAAGCAACAAAGCACTAGTAATGAATATTTTCCTCGATTCCTGCAGTTCATCGGTACTTTTACTCTTGACCCCTGCACGAGTCCGTTCTTCGCCACTGTATACAAATGAACTGCGCGCCAATATTTTTTAGTCAACAAACAAATGGCGTCCCAAATTGTAATATAAGGTACCTTAAAGACTTGCTTTATTAGGTTACATACTTTCATCCGCCAATCTCGCTCTTCGGTTCTACCCACATTACCTACAACACTGCAGGAACTGCATTTTCTTTGGAAAAATTGGACACTAAGACGAATAAGAAAGAGCCTTTTTATTAGTGAATGATAGTTTAAAACAACGTATTTCTTCTACGATAGCAAACGATATTTTTGGAACAGCTTAGCGTCATTTAGATGGAGGGGCGTTTTATGTTTCTCCAAAGCTATTTATGTGATTATTAACTATTATAGTGAGTAAAGATGACGTCTCCACTCCTTTGATCTTCTTTTTGCTTTCAAGCTAAAACGCATACACTTACGATGCAGATCTTCAACACTAGATTTTAAAATATCGTGAACTTTATTTGGACACTGCAACATCTACAGTACTCCTTGACTTTGACGAGGATATTCATCAAACTCCGCAAATCATCGAAGGCTGTAGGTTTTATTCAGGCCCAAGTTTGCGAAGGAAAGTCCAACAATTAAATCTTACTCAAGAGTATAAGGTTACATATTTTGAAATTGGACATTTTCTTCCTAAATCCTGGTGAAGTGGACGACTGCTTTACTGATGCCCTCATGGCGATCAATACCGACGACGACAGAATAACACTGACTACATTTTAGAAACGTTTGTGATAGAAAACGGAACGTTTCCACCCCGCGCCTGGGCAGGTCAATCTCTCACTGAACCACGCATTACAAATTGCTGCAAATATTTTCTCTTTTATATAAATGGAATTTTATACTTAGCACACTGGAAAAATTTTGAGTTTATAGAAGTGTTGAAAAACGTTCAGTGCGATTCCTATGGAAACATGTACAGTAAAGGATAGAGATGACGAAGTGGCACACAAAGAAGCATTCAAGAGGGGGCAAATTTTGGAGTATGAATCTAGTGAAATATCTTTATTTACATTTATAAAAAGTGAACAAAAAGTAGACAATCAGTGTCAAATTCAAAGATATATAAATATATATATATATTTACTAGGGAAATTATTTGATATCTTCACTTTTATAAACAATTCGTGAAACACCCTTTTCTAAACAGGGAGGCAATTCATGAAAGGCACTTTTTTAAATAGGGAGTCAATTCATGAAAGGCACTTTTTTAAATAGGGAGGCAATTCGTGGAACTGACTGAAACCTTATAAATAAATTGTACAAACATTCATTAAAATATTATTACATTTAATTTAGTAGTAATAAGAAGTTGCACTACGGGGTCTTGAAGACGTCTAATCGCTGTTAATCAAATCAAAATTTAAAATCATATAGAAACTATTTTTAAGTTAATGTGTTTTTTTCAACCTGTATTTTTTACCTTTTTGAGTTATACGGATTTTAAACTATGCAAATATGCTAGGGGTGAAGATGGTTGAATTTAGAAGAAGTATACCCGCATTTGCTTAGAGAGAGAGTAGAAATCTATTTAGGAAAGGGCCTCCCTCCAGCTTCCGGCATTTTACAACTGTAACGGGTATATATTAATTAATTTTGTTAATATTTTTGCGAAAGGTCCCACTATTTTATTAGCATTAGCAGACCTATAATTATACAAAAAAATTATGTGAGCCTCATCTTTTTACCTCGTCATGCAGTCGGCATAGTTATACTAATAAAAAGGAACTTGCGTGGAGGGAGAATGGAAAACCATTTAGGAACAATAACCTAAGTAAACCCGGTTGGTAAGTGTACTTCAAGCTCTCCTCAGTCTGTTTATGACAGTAAGTAAACATGACAGGGATTCGAAACCCGACATTAGCTCCGTGTCATTGTGTTGTCCAGGAAGAACGGGTTTCTAATTCAAGTAAGGGGTTTTCTAGTCTTTCTCTACGCAAATGTGGGATCCCTTCCTTGTCCTTACCCCCTTAGAGTAATTTTCATTGTTTCAAAATAAAAGTAATTATTTTGTTACTAAACCTATGTCAAATATAGTCATTTGAGCTGGAGACCCCTAACTGGCCAAATAGGGTGGCAGCCAGTGGACCAGGATTTGAAGCCCTGAAATTTAGTATATTGCGAGAGTGCTGTCTTAGACCTGTGTCTCGCAATTAATTATTCTAGAGTAATCTATAGTGAGACTACCTAGCGGCATTGATTTGAAATCCACGTTCTAGGAACCGTCCCAAACATAACTGGTTCACCACTTGGCGTTGCGAGGAAATATAATTTTAACGTGATAAATTCTCTGGTTCGTACTGCTGACAATCGAACCTAAGACATTTATTTCCGTAAGAAGACTCACAACCGCTTTATCTTGGCCATAGAATATAAACTATTGTTCAAGTTACACGTTTTGTAAAGAATCCGAGAAGATTAATATATTTATAACCTCTTTCCGGACGAGTGGTGGCAACTTCCCAGCTATTTTAAAATACTGTGATCACCCTAACCATCAATATAAAACTTTTAATAACCCTGGTACTTGATGAACCAATTAAGAGTAGTGAAACCAAATTAATAATATCTTTATAAACCAAGAGTTTTTGTTATCAGGAAAAGTTTGTTAAATAACAGACAGGCATACCGTTTACTGAACACTACGTACCCGCTTCGGTGGCCACTTGTTTCGTACTCACCTTCGATACAATGTATTACAAACATTTGTTACAACAATAATCTACCCAAAGGCGCCATTCTACAGATAGCCTCCCCCACACCAGGGTAATCTTATTATTATTATTAGCACCGCGTCTTACTACCCGTTCGACCCAGGGTAATCGAGGGGTTTATATGTTGAGTGCTTGTACTGCTGGTGTTTTCCCGCTCTCCCTCCACGCTAATGCGGGTACGTGGGAAACCAATGATCTTTGGGACGGTTTCTATGGCTTTTTCCCCCAATAATTAAGTTAAGATAGTTAACGGTGAAAACTACTTTATCCTTAAGCTGAGATATTACTTAAAGAAATGGCAGTGCTGAAACGTTAAAATCTGTTGCGACCTGATCATAAATCACTTTATTTGATTTAAGAAGGCTAGATCTACACTACAATTTTCATAAGAAGAGCCCTTTATAAAATACGAACTTTTTTTGTGGTTAACATTGATAACATTTTATTAATTATTAATATAATTTTATAGTTATTTATAATATAAAGTGGTTGCTTTAGACTATATGACTTGACGTATGAATATGTAGATAAAGCTCGAATAGCTTTTCTAGCTGTAAAAATCTCGGTGGAAACATATTTAAACACATTAATAGGCCACTCTATACCACTTGACCACCAGTACAGGCCACAATTATTTTAAACTCTGTGTAGCTGTACTTAACTTCATAAGCATTTGAGATTTTAGGAATATTTAAACATAAGTTACAACAAATTCAATTTTTGTCTTGAATAGAAGAGCCGCGATCTTTTCTCAACAAGTTTTGAGTAAATGTGATGTGTGGGTCAAAAGTGTGGATGAATATGTCTTGGCTAGCTTCGTGTTAAGAGTCAAAGTTCTAGAATTCTATTCAATCAAAATGGCAGGTCAACTAAAAATTAAAATGTAACTTTTTATACACAACTATAAATAAACTAAAATATAACGTGGATTCCTTCCTCCTGGTGCCTTCTGCCTCCCATGAGAACGACGTTTCAGTATGCGTGATCACCGTTACTCCTGGTGTGGTGTAGCCGCGTAGTGTCAGTAATTTTATCTATCACCGCGTCTTACCATACATATATAATTACTTTAATGTGGTAGGGGTAGTAAGTTATCAGCATTTGCGTGGATGGAGAGTGGGAAACCAACCTCCAGTATTTCTAACAATACTGCACGCAAGTATATGGCACGTATAATCTGATCTAGAATTTTAAATCAGTGCCACTGGAGAGTCTCACTATAGATTACTCTAGAATAATTTGTTGCGAAACATCAGTCTAAGCGGCACTCTCGCCATATACTAGACTGGGGTAGTCCAATAGTAACCGTTTGAGAATCACCCGATTTGGGTAATAATGGGTCTCCATGTCTAGTGAAGCGGGTGTTTGTCAGCTATTCGGTCTGGGACATGTAATATATATCATTTTTGGTAGTTTCCCAACATGGGTCCATCCGGTACAATACCATGACTCAGAGCTAATATCAAGAGTTCGATTCCCCTTCGTGTTTAGTTACTATCATAAAACATCCTGGGTGTTATGTCCTGAGAGCTTGCTGCCTTAGACAGCGTGGTGATGGGGCTGTGATCTTCCATTCTACAACCACGAAGATGCTGTACACTTAATTTCTATCACCATGTTCTTATAACTTTTAGATGTGCTCGTTAAGTGGTTAGTGGGGTTTTAATCTCCAGTAGTTAATATTCACTTATTTATATATATATAATTTACTATAGGTTATCATACTTGTGCTAATCTATATTATATTTTATTCGTTCATAATTTAACGTTTATCGTATAGATCTACCGTGTAAATATTTTCGTTCCTTATTGTCGAGTAGTATTCCAGACACAATTCGGGACTTTAATCTATCACTTTAATAGTAGCCAGGATGGTGTAGTAAGACTCCTGTGTCCATTAGACACTAATGGAAAAAGAGGCATTTGATTATCACAGCGTCAAACTACTCATATATAATAATTAATCTATATGGATAGGGTATAGAAACATTAAGAACTAACGGGTCACACATAAAATCCAATTGGGCACACATTAAAAACCAATGGGGCACACAAACATCCTCTTAGGAAACAAGGTCAATGCATGGGGAGGATTATACACGATCAAATAGAGCGCAATAAAAGGGACTATTCAATTACCAATTGAGTTTGAACATGATTGCGTCACGATACTCTACTTATATGATAGATATTTTCCGAAACAGTGTGTAATCAATAAAGCTTAACATTTACCAGTGTGCACTATTTAATATTCCAATCTTGCAAAGTTGTCACGTGTGTATTGCTATCTCTTCCCTCTCTTTGAATACCCAAGGATTTCTAAACAACATATTCAAGAGATTTAAAAAAAAATAAAAACAACATTTTCTTACTATTTTGTTTTATTGACAGACATTAATTTAAAACATTCATAGCGTGCAACCACCACAACATAAAAATTTGTTATTGGCAAGCAGCATTATTATTTAGGTCTTGTGACCGCTACAAGTAATTAAGTTTAGCATGCAAGATGAACTATATTGTAGTATTTAGAAAACATTTAATCAATCTTCTAACTAATAAAAAATGTTAATCTCTTTTGTACAGCTTAGGATACAATATCATTTCTTCTACAATCTAGAAAATGAATAGGAGTCACCTACAAAATGGTTCAGGACACGTTGAGAGGCGCTATAACGCGGATGTTCTCCCTGCAGGCAGATGCTGAATCGTTTCCTTTATGTTCTACCTTAATCATCATTACCACGTTATCTCAATATATATTCGTTTAGCCAGAACGGGTGCGAGCAATTTGAAACACCATATTCTTCTCTAGGGTTTGGCAACTACATGGCATGAAACACCCGGTGAAAGAAATCGGATTCGAATATAAGTGGGGAATGCAATCTAAAGGTCAAGCTCATTTAATTATGGCTTACCGATGGGGTAGGTTGATGTAAGGGTTCCAATCCCTGCTGAGTTGTACTTTTGTATTTGTCACTAAATGGTTTTCCCACTCCCCTCCACGTATACGCTGGAACATTTCCTTCATATTATACCTAAATCCTCCCTACCACTGTAGCATTTGCCCCTAGCTAAACACTACAAAGAACAAGAAATACAACCGACTTACCCAATTGCACCAACTCCACTAGTGGCTGGCTCTACAACACGCCCGGCCTGCCCACCGAAACAACCCGCGCGAATCAGACAACCGTCCAAACTGTACTGAGAGACGCGCCCATTCAAACAGCCAACAACAACCGCCGTCCCCCACCCCTGGTCACCGATAGGAAAGAACATCGTCAGTGCCCAAGTTTTGTTTCCTCGGCCGTCTAGAAGGTTATAGGTCGTCACCCGCCATGTTCTGGTTCTTTAGTTTCCCCCCCTTCTTTCCCCTTTCTGTGACCTGTGCTTCAGCGTATAAAAGAGTGCCCGTGTGAAGGATGAACTACTCTGGGACTAGCTCTGGCTATAGCTAGTGCAAACGAAGGCGAAGATAATAACAATGTAAGCTAAAATTCCTTTTCGGCATAGTCATCTATGTTTTCAAAATTCTCTTTCGGCAGTTAGGAACCATTTATTATATGGATTGACTTAAAACTTGGAGCTTTCATTATGAACTTTTTCACTTAGCGTATGTGTCAAAGATAAATGGACTTAAAGTTTAGGACTTTAACTAATGTTGAAATATCTAATGGTGGTATTTCATTTGCACTTGTGTTTATTTTGAAGAGTAACGAACTTTAACTTTAAACGTTTACTCTAACTATATGCGTCAAAGATTAATCGAAATAAAAATTAGGACATTGATTAAAGTTGAAATATCTAATGGTAATGTTTATATTTCTTTTGAAATTGTGTTTATTTCAAAGAGTAACTAACTTTAACTTTAAACGTTTATTCTTAGTATATGTGTCAAAGATTAGTGGAATTAAAACTTAAGACTTTGACTAAAGTTGAAATATCTAATGGTAATGTTTATATTTCTTTTGCACTTGTGTTTATTTTGAAGAGTAAAGAACTTAAACTTTAAACTTTTACACTTACAATATGTGTTAAAGATCAATAGACTTAAAACTTGGGAATTTTACTAAAATGAACAAATAAATGTTTAATTATTCTTTATTGGTATTTAATAAACTACATAGTACGATGAATTTTGTTCTTACTCCCTTTTTACGTTCATCCTTAGGCATCACATGGTAATCATAGTCTGTAAGATGATCTTTTCTGAGGCATGGTTACGTTCTGGTTAAATGGTATTTGTTGTCGGGGTTGGCCGTGGGGACGAGCCCGCAATAGTTCTTTATTGCATGGGTATTGCTATATTGCTAATGTTTATCTAAGTTTTTCTGCAATTTTTAACTTACCTAGCACACTCTTTCAATTTGCGTATTGTTATTATTTCTTATTTCTTTTGTATTTGGACCATCAAAGTTAGGCGTTAGGGTAAAAATGGGGTTCACCACATTATCTTTGCACACCGCCACCAAGGGCCCATGTTGGTATGTCGGATACCTACATCCGTACATGTTGACAGTAGCTATCAAACAAACCAAATTTTGGTAGGATTTTGTGAGGCGAGCGGCCCCTAAATGTGGATTATAAATCAATGTGAGGCTTCTATCTGGAGAGAGGTCCCTGGATGTTTATAATAAGATGGTATCTAGTTGCAACATCACCCTAATGAATTTTGACCTCACCAGGGAAAACCCATTGCCGCATTGAAGACCAACATGTACCAACAAGTACAACGGAAAAGAAACTCCATTGTGATGGTAATAATTAATAAACGTTTTCGACATTGAAGGACACCAGGTCATTAACCCCATGTCATCCAGAAAATACAATCTATTCTTGTCTCGACTTGTGGATCCGCCAAAATGGCGGCATATATAAGTAATCAGAGTTGCGACAAAGGACTGACGTCAACAGGGAAAACCCATTGCTGCATAGCAGGGGGATAGGAGGGAGGGCTGCGACATTAGCCATTCCTGTCGAGCCGCCAAACCAGCGCTAGGGATTAGTCATAAGGGTTGTAATGACGTCACTGGGAAAAGCCCACTGCCACATAGAAGAGGAGGTTTGCGACATCACTTGACACCAAAATATATTCACAGGCTTGTGAAAGGGAGACCGGGCCAGTAGCTTGCACTTTATCTTAGGCCGCCGTTGAGAGAGTATGCCAGTGCACGTTCCCACTATCACTAGCGGTGGGCAGAATTGATGACATTGTATGAGATTTGGGGGACCAGCCGAACGAACACGCATGATCACCGTCGAAGAAAGAATGCATGACTCCAGGAACTGTGCGCTTCAACCAATAAAATACACCAAAATACTTCCCACACCTACCCCAACCA
>CABFOV010004508.1:0-27617 GCA_902141375.1 Timema poppense | reverse complement strand
TATATATATATATATATATATATAACCATCTGGTTTTATATATATATAATATTCTTTAAACTGGCTTTGTAAGTTAGTACCGAGTCCACTACTCCCCCTACGACCTCAAGAATTTGATTATTGTTTCTATAATATACTTCAAGTTGTATAATATATTTTATAACTATCATTTTTTGTAAATAAATATTCCAAGTATAGTTTTTCATGGCGTGATCCAAATTTCTAAAACTTTTATTTGTGTGTAAGTAAATATACTAAGTATACTTTTAATGGTGTGAATCATTTTTCTAAAACATTTATTTGTATAGATACATATTCCAAGCATACTTTTTGTGGTTTAAGCTATATTTCTAAAACTCTTATTCGTGTAAATACATCTTTGAGTATACTTTTTTGGTGCAGGCTATATTTTTAAAATCTTTATTTGTGTAAATAAATTTTCTATGTATACTTTTCTTGGTTGTAAAACATTTTTTTCTGTGAATAGAAATTAAAAAAAACTGTTATATTTGTGTTTTAACGTTTACATCCCCTCCCACCTATCCTATAAATACAAGTTCATTTAGCTTATAAGCTAAGTCTAAAACATCATGGACAAGTTGAAACATACATTTTGGGCTATAATCAGCGGCCCTACCCGGCTGTGTAAAGTCACGTAGAGTAGCAGAATTTTATCCGTCACTTGGGCAAAATGTGTGACGTTAAATTTATGGCAACAGGGATTCGAACAAGACTGGTCAAGTCACCACGTGTCATATTCTGTAAGAGTTTGCCGGAAATGGGTGACACCTATAAAGATTCCTCACAGCTGATTATCCTGGATGACCTTATGCGTGAATTCAACGAAGTGGTCGTCGATCTTTTCACCAAAGAATGCCACCATCAAATATTAACGTCATGTACCTTAAAAAAAATCCATTCCACCAGGGCAAGGGCCAAAGAGACATTTCCTTAAACGCACATTATATTGTGCTTTTTAAAAATCCCAGGGATAAAGCTCAGATTCAACAATTCGAACGTCAAGTCTGTCCTGAAAACCCCGGTGTCTTACAAGAGGCTTATACTGATGCTACAAGTACTTCTAACGGGTACATGTTCTTAGATTTCAAGCAAAGTACACGCGAATGGTTCAGATAAAGAACTCGAACAAATGTCGGGTGCTGCGTATAAATACAACGCGAAAGCTATAAAAACACCGACACTTCCCGATTACAGATCATTTCATAACCATAACTCCCAATGTTCTGAAGCAAGCCTCTTTTCTGCGTGCGATGCATCACATGAACTAACAGTAACATGTCACCTTGTTGAAAACGGCATACAAGAAACTGATTGACTCTGTTTGCGATCGTGCCTACAACATTTTTAAAGTTAGGGTGCCGTTGAAAAATGCGCAGATGACAAAGTTACGTGCTCACAAGTAGGTGATGTGCGAGCTGGTCAAACGAGGAGAGTGTTGGAAGAAGAAGAGATGACTACTCGTTCAGAAAGGAGGAGCGTTCTTGCCCTTACTTTTAGCCCTTTTAATAAGAGGTGTCCTCGGTTCCTTATTCAACAAGTAGAAAATGAAACACACGAAAAATATAATATTGATATCCACGGAAACATTAAACAAATACGATCAACACCACCAACAAGCGGCATCGGCCACAAATCTAGTGGTCTGCGAGCTGAAAAAGGAAATGGAAACATTCTCGCTTCATAACTTGACAAGTCTTAATTGACATTATACCAACAAGTGCTACAGCTCTATCTGCACTTTAGTCAACATCCTTCATCACCTGAAAATACCACCACAAGAACCACCCCTGAAGTGTCATACTTCCCATCATTGCTGTACTCAATACTGTACTCATACAGGCACGAAAAAAAGCCTAAAGTTTAATTAAACATATTATATCCCGAGGCGGTATTTCTTGGGTGAAAACGGAGAAGTGAGTATTCATGATACGCCTCTCAGTGGTTCCAATATTTTTGATATAGTCAACGATCTGGTCAGAGCAAGAAGACACAGCGAACCGTCTGGGTGGCGATAGTTGCTCACTACGCTCCGAAAAATAAACGTCCACTAAAATGTATTGTAAATCCGAGAAGTTTGGCGCTCATTAGAGATCTGACGCCAGTATGCGAAACACTCACACCGTCGCAATACCCCAAGAAAAAGAAACTGAAAAGGGTGAACTAAAACATGTGACTTCCTTTCCGACCCATTTAGCCGACATCTACTACGAATATTTTCATCCTGTGGGTTGTTCAGGGGCGGCGTAGCTCATAAATGCATCTAAGCAAGATACGGACAAAGTACGAGAATGGCTTGGTTCGCAGGACGCTTATACCCTACACAAACCTGTGATATAAAAGTTTCCACGCAACAAGTACGTGGTGTCAAATATTGACGATCTCTGGCAAGCCGATCTAAACGATATGCGTAGTCTTAGACAATACAATGACGGTTCTGTGTACTTTCTCACCATCATTGACGTGTTAAGCAAGATGGCTTGGAAGTGGACGCTTCCATCCAAGACGGGGAGCGTTTTTGGTGACACCTTTCGGGACATTTTCAAACAAAGTGGATGTAAACCTCTAAGATAGACAAAGGGACAAATTTCACGGCACGTCTAGTTGGGAAATTTCTCAATAAAGAAGGCTTGTATTACTACAGCACTCATAATCCGGACGTGAGAGGAAGCATAGTGGAACGATTCAATAGAATTTTGAAATGTAGCATATGGCGCTACTTTACCTAAAATAACACGTTTCGCTCTGTGTACGTCCTCCAAGATTTCTTCAACGTTTACTAAGGAGCAAAACATTCCAGTATCAAGATGGGACCTGCAGACCTTTCAGAAACCAATGTGCTTCAAGTCAGAGATAATCTGTACGGCAAGTGGCATCCAAATTCGAATAGTAGGCCAAAAATCAAAGTTGGTCACATGGTGCTTATTATAAAATACAAAATGCTGTTTGAAAAGGGATACGTAAGCAATTGGAGCGAAGAAATTCTCAAAGTCAGAAGTGTCGTGTTGTGAAAACAAGTCGTCTACATGCTGACCAATCTTGACTATGAGGTGATGGAGGGAACGTTTTACGAACCCGCATTTCAACGCGTAGGTCTTCCCGAAACATTTAAAGTTGATAAAATTCTACGTGTCAAGGGTAAAGGCACCAGAAAGAATGTGTATGTGCAGTGGAAATGTTACCCCACCAAGTTTAATTCTTCGACTCCCGCCAGTTACGTCAGCACCTTACTATGAAGGACCAGTTTTACATCACTTTGCCGAGCGGCAGCTCTATGGAATATTTTCGTAAAAATACCCTCGCTTGTTCTTTCACCACCATAACGGAGGATCAAAATATGTTATGGTACAACTGGGTGGACGATAACAGCGTGGAACAAATATTCAGGGGTCACATCCCACCTGGAGATTACAGCACTATCCATAAATTGATCAAAGCCATAAATGATGTAGAGGCGTTTAAAAGGTTTTTTTGTAGTTGTATTCAAGTATATCCACCCTAACAAAAAAGTGAACGTTGTTTCTTCTTCAACAAATATAGATCTTCTGACTCAATCTAGTTAACTAAGTCTACAGCTCGGTTTGATCCACAGACTAATCTGATCAAAGTACAAAAGTCACCGGACGCTGCTATTATTCTACTAGGTTTGCCCTCGCAAATATACATATACACTGATATCATCGATTCTCAGCACGTGGGTGACATTGTGGCACTGCTTTTACGTATCTTAGGTATCACTAACATAAACTATCTTTACGGCATAAATTAGAGAGTTAGCAATACTCCGTTGCACTACGTGCCCGTACTTAGAAAGGAAATTGAAAGCATAGAAATCTATATAAGAACATACACTGGTGAACCTGTACCATTCGAGTTTGGAAAAGTTTGCGTGAAACTTCATTTTTAAAGCTGCACAACATGAACTTTCCCTACCAAATATATTATATCAACCTAGCTTGAACAGGAATATCTTCTATCTAAAATGGCGTTCCCTATCAACGCGGGCATAGAATAGAAAATTTTGTCTATGGTCTTTTAAGAGCGTCTTACCGTTGCTGAGAAGCGGTGCTAAAGCCATTGTAAAACAGACGCTTCATACGGGTATCGACATGCTCTCCAACGTCACCAATCAGCGTCGTACTATCAAAGAGGCACCACGCCAGCGTGTCAGTGAGGCTGTAACAAAACTGAGACGTAAGGTGGAGCAGAAGATCGATACACTGATGACCGGCTAAGGCCATAAAGTGCGTTGTACGAAGTACCAAAGTCAGTCTTCTGTTTTTTCCCGATGTAAAAAGGTCAAGAAAGGAGTGGTAGATATTTCAGTTGAAATGTCGTTTCTACACCCCCATTCTTGCAAGTGTGCGAGCAGTGAACTCGATCTCTTTTCCGTCCCCCCCCATGCAAACCAGTCTTGAATGTGGGCAATGGCTCCAGTACCAACCTGTTTCTTGCCTCACCAATGATTCTCCCATCGAATTTACCGTTACCGGTCAAGACGAGTTCGATATCGATCTTTAACAGACCATGCTCTATCTCAGGGTGGCTATTATGAAACCCGACGGTTGCGTTTTCACCGAGGTGGATCAAATCGCTCCCGTAAAGAACTGGTTCCATTCTCTATTTACAAAAGTGGATATTTTTCAAACCAAAAACTAGTCTCACCACCCAGCAACACGTATACTTATAGATTGTACATTGAAACGCTGCTCAATTACAACAGTGAATCCAAAATAAAACATTTAACTTGTGGTCTGTGGTTCACAGACATCCCTTGAATCTTTGTGGAGGTAACGCTGTCAACATGGGATTTGAGGCCCGTCTCAGTTTTACTATAAAAAGTATGACTGTGGATCTTTTGGGGTATCTACACGGTGATGTGTTTAACCAAATGAAATACCTTTTGAACTGCACTTATCTCAGAGTCAAGTTGCTCCGTTCCAGAGACGGGTTTATTCTTATGATTGTCCCTGAAATCCCACACTTTAATTTTCACATCGTTGAAGCCTGTCTTCTAGAGCAACGTTTCAAAGTAGCACCTTCAGACTGACATCAAATGCCAAGGCATTAAACGTCAATCCCGTAAAGTATCCCTACACCCACGTGTAAGTAAAAACACTCACTATTCGTACGGGTGTGTAAAGTAAATCACCGCACAATTTATTCACCGCACAATTACTCAAACAATGCATCGTGGGATATGTATCAAACGCAGCGTTCAACTTAGACGCCACCAAGAACACATTCAACTTCCAAACCTACGACATGAACCATTTCTCGCTGTACGTGGACGGGGAACAAGTGCCGTCGAAACCAGTACATTCCAATTTTTTCAAACGGCAACTATGTCATGTCCTACCACACACTGTTTTCTGGAACGGGTATCCATTTCATGAACGAAGGTAGTGACATCACATGGGAATCTTTCCCTAAGGGATGTCATCTCATTTTTTTCGATCTCACACCTAACATGTACACCCACATGACATCGCATTGGAATTTAACGAGGCACGGCTCTTTAAGTATCGAAGTGAGCTTCACCAGAGCTCTCACCGAAATCGTCAACTGTATCGCTAACATCATCAACATCGACAAGTACAGAAACGTCGTGACTGATTATGGGAGTTAATACAAGAGCTTCCCTCCCCTTACACTCGTCATTTAAATCATGGACGTCATTGTAAATTTCCATATATTCATCGACGACAGCAAAGAGTTTATCGTCAAGGAACTGGGTGTTTGATTTGTATGCGGTACATTACTTTAACATTGGGTGTTAAAATTCCCATACGCTTTCGAGGAATTTTCAACCGCTGTTTAAAAGCAACCCGACTATATCATCAACAAACTGCACGGTATTCCCTGGGATAGAGGTGATGTTGATTACAGACTGCTCGAATCCCTCATCTCCCATGCCACAACGCGTGCAGAAACTGTCTACGTCAAGGGGGAAGAAATGAAAATGTTTCTAGCCAAATACACGCCTACGCCTGCCGTAGATATGTACTACAGAGGTTGTTCGTCTTTGAAAACACTTGCATAGCCTCAGACGTTTGCGGTCATTACTATCTCTTATACCTTCTTGATAGCACCCAGAACATTCTAATTGAAACTTTACTAACCCTATTCTCACCCACCAATCATACAGGCAATGATGCTAAGATGGTGAGATATTAAAACACATTTTTCAAAACACCATGGTCCTGACGCCCCTCAAGATCCTGCGTCCAATCAGCGTACGCCTATTAAAGAGGCAATTCGACTACGTGCCGGCCATAATCATGACAGTCGTTGAAGCGATCAAATATCATGGAAGGTCAAGACGTTTGCATCAGAAAAGCAAAGGAGGTGAAGCCGATCACCATCACCATTATTTTCAACACTTTTTTCCCGCTGGACGAAGTTGACGCCAAACAAGTCATCGTCGGCATGAGCGTCAAGAACAACCTTACGCCATTTGTCCAAATATAAAATGTGGAGGGAATTGAGTGGTGTTTAACCGTACAGCGTGGCAAGAACTGGGCAACTACAAGTCGGTCATATCAAAGTTTTGCAGTAACATGCAACCTCCTCAGAAGATTAGTCTGAATAATCATGGAATCTCTCTGAAACGCATGTGGGGTGACCGTTTGTTCGTCATCAGTGAGAAACAAGACGCCGGACTCAAACAGGTTGCCTATCTAGCACTTAGTTGGGCACGTATTTTTGAGGTGTGGGACCTCATAGACGTTACCATTGAACGCTGGGATATGTGGTCGGCACCCGTCGCACCTTATCTAAATGATTTTGATCGATACTCTCGTCATGGATGTATTCGCCACATTAACAGAATCAACGGATGTCATCGATCTCATGAAACTTGATCGAGACACAAACTCACATCTGTAACCTGGATCTTATCAGTGCTACCTACCATACACGTCAAGTCATCGGTTTGGACTATTACATGCTGGATTGTGAACTAGAAACAATTTTACTAACATATCTAAGAGACACTGTAGAAAAACTTATGAACTAATATATGGGTCACATCTGTAAAAGCGTATAATAAATATTATGTATATCTGTGAAACCGTTAATGTAAAATAAATATTATGTATGTCTTAAAAACAGTTTATTTATATTAAATATTATGTATATCTGTAAAATCTTTAATGTATAATAAATATATGTTTTGTAATATTGTGTTTTATTCGCGCAAAACCTGTTTGTCCTTTACACGTAGGGTAATCAGATACGAGTCTCAACTTTTAGAGCCGGCAAATTGTCACCACGAATGAACAGGTTCAATGACCTCTTGTACTAGCTCACGGTTTCAATGTCACAATCTATTCATGTCTCGACTTGTCTTGTTGAGCAGCCAAAATGGTGCCAGGCATGAGTAATGACAGAAAACTCAGGGGGAAAGAATGTTGCGACATCACACGCAATGATGACGTCACACAGATTGAGGTGACTTGTTTTGTCGATCCACCATACTGACGGCACGTATGAGTCATCAGGGAAAACCCAGTACCACATAGAAAACCAGAAATAAAACCTTGCAACATTGAAGGAGGACAAAAGGTCGCTAACCCCATGTCGTCATGGAAATAACCAAAGGGGAAATTGAGGAGAAATTCAGGTCAGTCGGAAATATAACGCACCAAGTATGAGTCACCAGGGGAAAACCCTGGGGGAGTGTTGCTATATAACACGCAATGATTACGTAATACAGATTGGGGTCAAAGGTCAAATTTGGCTGAAACGCCCTACACGATACTACTACTTATAACAGAACCGATGAGAAAATGCAGCACCATCAACTAAACAACAACTACCTACTTTACATTCACAACTGACTCTCTGAGATATTAGTTTTCTTAACGTAAATTGGCTGCTTATAATGCTTATAAATCTTATACTGCCATTACTGTATTAAAGTTATATCCCCTGTTCTTATGGATACTCTAGTGTGTCACCTTTGTAAGTTTTTTTTATGTTTTCAAATAAAAACATGACTTGTAAGTATTAAGTTCATCATATTGTAGCTCTAGTTTCTTCTCGTGCGTCCCGTAGTTAGAAAATATAAATAAAAGTTGTCTTTAAGCTTGTGTAAAATGAGTATATTGTTTAGATTTTATTGAATAAGATTTCCTTCTGAATAAAAATATGAACATTTGATAGATTTCTCAAAGCATGGCTTCTACTTAACTTTCTTTCCATTAAGTGATTTTTTAATTCGTATTATTTTATATGTGTTTTATTTTCACAATAATATCTGTAATGATTTAATTTATCAACCAATGTTGATATGTTACGGGTTCTTTCAAACAGAAAGACACATTCTTATAAATGTTAATTAAATTAAAATATTTATTATGACCCTTCATTGCGAACGTACTGTTGTAGTAACAAATCTATCTAATCAAAGATAAAATAATAAATGGAGTGAAAATTATGGAAATAAGCTATCATGTGCCATAAGAGAAGTTTTAACGTATATTTGTATGAGAAAACATAGCCTCTTCACTTGGTTATAAATCAAACTCTAGCCTTAAATTTTCAGTATCAAAAACGACAAAACACACTCTTCCGATAGCAAGAGTAGCTAAATATTATTATTTCAAGCTTTACCATTTGTATAATTGTCCTAAACATAATTTATTATTAAAATTAAGTTCCAAGTTAAACATATAATTATTAGTAATGAATGAAAGCTGCATATAAAAAATTTAACTGTAAATAATATTTGTTTTACTTTTGACATGAAAATACCACGGCAAAGTGACTAGTTTCGTGCTTTGTGACTTGAACAGTATATTACTTTCAAATTTTTTCTGGCTTGCAATGCAGAATGTGCATACGTTGGGCCGTTTTCTTGAACCCTCTTGTTGATTGTATGTCTGTAAACACGGTTGACACACAGGACCTGGAATCAAAAACAGAATAGTAGGATAAAATTATCACATTACTACGATTTATTCTTTAGCTTTATGCCTTAGCTATGTTAAAATGAGACAAATATATTTGGTCTCCGTGTTTTTTGTTTCTACTTTATTATTACTAAACAATTTTAAAAATTTCCCCTATAACCATCGCACCAAGTGCAGTAGTTAAATTTGATCAAAATGGTTGAAGACGCTATTCCTAGCCAAGGAAGGCTCTTGTTACTAGGGGAATAAGTTAAATGTTATAATTAGTTTATTGACAACTATTTTGAGAGTTGTAAAATCCAATTAAACAATTTTATACAGCCATTACTGTCTTCAGCCTGTGGTCAGTTTTTTATTCAAGCCATATATGTTTCCACTACTAGAATGATTGGGGAGTGTGTACACCTCATTTACATATCAATTTATGGATCTTGGAAATTTAATTTGAGTACGAGTTGTTCAAATTAAAAAGATAACGTTTAAAAGGCCAAACTAAAAATGTTTTAGCAATTAAATACATTTGCATTAAATATAGTGACCTTCTCCAACACATTTTTATTTTATTATTGATTACTGATTTAACCATAAAGATAATATTTCCTATTGTACAGCAGAATATTATTTATTTCTATCACACTACATCGAGGATACAATGATAAGTAAATTTAGTTACTTGCTTTATGGCATAAAAAACTCAAAATATATATCCAGTCTATCTCATTACACCCTATCCCTATCTTGAGCTAGTTATATCCAGTCCAACACATTACACCATATCCCTCTCTTGAGCTAGATCTATCGAGTCTATCTCATACATCCTATCCCTATCTTGAGCTAGTTCTATCCAGTCCAACACATTACACCATATCCCTCTCTTGAGCTAGATCTATTGAGTCTATCTCATACATCCTATCCCTATCTTGAGCTAGTTCTATCCAGTCCTCCTCATTACACCCTATCTTTTTTTCGAGCTAGCTCTATCCAGTCCACCTAATTAACCCTTATTCTATCTTGAGCTAGTTATATCCAGTTCACCTCATTACACCCTATCCTATTTTGAGCTAGTTCAATCCAGTATCCTCATACAAAATATCCTATATGTATTCTTTAGTTATCACTAGGTACATTTCCCCAACATATCACAGTACCAATAAGTCACTAAATGGCCACGTCACCTCACTGACCTAAAAATTCTCTAGCGGACTGTGAATGCTATGTTACTTGGAAAATCTTTGAAAAAAGGATTAAAGAGGGCAGTACTGAATTAAAGGAAATGACCATAAAAGAAAAAGATAAATGGCGGCACATTCTCAACATTATTGTTGATTACATTTTGTTTTGTGTAGTCAACAACTTGGCTTTTCGCGGCTCAAGTACAAATATACGTGAGGCCAATAATTCTGATTTTTTTAAATTTGCTAGAATTTTTTTCTCATTATGATAAACAGCTAAAAGAGAATATTACCTAAAACAAAGGGGGAAAAAAGGAATTCCAAATTCCTTTTCTCCATAAATTCAAAACAAGCATAAATTTAAGAGGTGACACTGTACGCCAAGAAATATTAAAATATATAAGAAAGGCAAAATATTTCTCAATTTCATTTGATTGTACACCACATGTAGCCCATCATGAACAAATGTGCCAGATTATTAGGTACGTGAAAGTTTCGGAGAATGTTTGCTCTATTGAAGAAAGTTTCATTGATTTAATAAAAACTCGGGTGACCTGGCGGTCTAGGGGTAAGGTGTCAGACTTCTATGCTGGCGGCCGGGGTTCAATCCTCGGTCCCGGCAAAGATCTATCTGATTACCAAACCCTTCCTTCACCTCTGACAAGACATCTTGTGAATGTGGGGAATGCCAGGCCTCCACCGTGGTTCGGATTCCACGTTAAACTGTAGGTCCTTCATTTCATCTCACAATCACCCTACCATTACACATTAGCGTAAGTGCATATAACCCGAACGGGTAGTAAGACGCGGTGCTAATAATAATAATAATAATAATAAAAACTAGTTGAACGACTGGAGCTGGTTTAACTGAAGAGATTCTACAAAAAGTAGAAGCCGATGATCTTGATATTCATAATTGCCTAGGGCAAACATAAGACAATGGTTCCAATATGGCGGGGAAGTATTCAGGAGTCCATGCACGTTTTATGCCATGTGCTGCTCATTCATTGAACTTGGTTGGTGATCACGCTGCTGGAGCGTCTCCAGATGTTTTCACATTTTTTGGAACAGTACAAGAACTGTACAAATTGTTTGCTTTCAGTGTCAAAAGGTGGGAAATATTATCCAACAATCTTTTTACCACTCTCAAGCGTCACTGTGATACAAGATGGCATCCAAATATTCTGCTGTTCATGCACTTTATTCACAGATTGATAGAGTCGTCGAGGCCTCAGAGGAAATTTCTAACAACCCTCAATTCCATGACTGTTTATCAGCGTTTAAAAATCTTCTTAAATATATTAATTTTAAGTTTTTTTGTTCCTCTGTTATGTGGAACAAAATACTGAATCAGATCTCCCGGGTGAATGAACTGCTACAGCACAAAGATAAGACCGTGGACCGTGTAGTTAGTCACTTGACTGGATTGAAAGATCCCTTACAAGATATACGAGATACAGGGATTGATGCTATACTGGACAAAGCATCACACATCTGTGCTGGATCATCTCTTGAAATAGACTGCTTCTTCGAGGATAAAAGGGCAAAGAAGAGGAAAAGACTGACTTTGGAAGAAAGTGAGGACACTGTTTTGACAGGAAAACCAAGGTTCAGTATGGACTTTCATGTTATTTTGAACAAAGTCTTAGAACAAATGGAATGGCGTTTTAAATGTTTTAGTGAAGTGTTAGATTACTTTAAAAATTTTAACGGGCAAGTCTTTTCAATGTATGACTGCAGAAGATTTAAAAGCTAGTGCAAAACGCTTAGCGAATAAATATAAGGATCAGAATGCTTCTGAAATAGAGGGGGAAATAGGCAGTTTTAAGTTTCAGGTCAGTTTTTTATTTGAAAAATGTCAGGATTTTTCAAAAGCTACCTCTCTTGACCTAATAAATTTAATCCACAAAATGTTCATAGCCACACCTTATCCAAACTTAGTAATTGCTTTCAGATTATTTTTAACATTGCCAGTTACTAATGCGTCTGTGAACGAGGTTTTATTAAGCTGAAAATAATACAAAATTACTCAAGGTAATCAATGGGTCAAGACAGGTTAACAAACCTGGAAATTCTATCAATAGAAAAAGATATTGCTAAAAATATTAATTACGATTAAGTAGTAAATGATTTTGCTGCTGTTAAAGCAAGAAAGGTGTAACTCTAAGTATAAAATAAATCTGTTAATATTTTTTATATTATGTTATTTCTACATTTTTTCTTAAGTAATTGAGGTAGCATTTAATTATAAACAAAATGTATCCTTCATTCAATTCAAACTATTTACAATTTTTTTTTTTGTTTACTACAACACAGCACAGGCTATTGAATAAGATTATCTATTTAAGTTAATTTTTAGTAAAAAAATTAAATCATAATAAATATTTAATGCAAAAAATAATTATTTTGTTATTATTTAATACAAATAAGCAAATTATAAACTGGTCAATTGCAAGCCCCAATAATAATAGCAAAGTTTTTGTTATACAGCTAATGTATTACATCTGCAACAGTTATACGATACAATCTGACACCATCACCTGCTCCTATATGACTGGGTGGTAACGGGTTGGTTGTTGATGGGGGGGGGGCACCAATGTTACTGTTTGCCCCGGGCACCAATTCCTCTAGCTACGGCCCTGCTCACAAGGGCAACGTTGAGATTTGCGATGACCGGATGCGTAGAGATCACGCCAAGCACGATGAAGAACACACACACAAAAGGTCGAGGACAATCTAGGCTCACTTTTAGATACATTCTAATGATATACTACCATTACGTATTGATTTCCCAACTCGTCTCTTCCCATTTTGTTTTACAGCCAACACCTGGAATGCACTGCATGTTCTGCCCACAGTAACCTTCGAAATTTGATTTCCCTTACAATGTCTGGTATTGAGTACAGAGTATGTAACTCATCATTATGACAGCTCTTTAATTCTACATTATTTCAATTCCTTTTTGGATCAAATATTTTCCTAAGTACTTTATTTTCAAACATCCTAAATTTATTCTCGCTATAAGATACCATACATATTTCACAAGTACAAAAAACTGCCGGTAAACTATTTTTTTAAATGTAATATGAGTTTTATATTTCTTGACAACAGAAACTGGGTAATAACAGCAGGAATTTCCCGACTCTATGCTTGACCTAATTTATTATTTTTTCTAATAAATACAGTGAAACCTGTTTAACTGGGATCTCAAGGGACCTAACATTTTTTATCACTTATAAAGGTTTTTCATTTATCCAGTTTCCCAAATAAGCAGGTTAACATGACAATTGTCTTACTTATATAGGGTCCCACTATGAGAGGTTGAAATGTATATTTATCATATAAAGAGGTGGAAATGTTTATACTTATGTACATACAATTAATGTAAAAGAAATATATATTTCATGTTGCACAATTTTTATTTTTAAAAAATCAGTGATATTAGTTTGTATTAGATTGTTAGTTGCTTTAAGGTGTTTCTCCATAGTATAAATTTGATCAAATATGTCAGGATTATTAATATTTGACATCTCAAAATATTTATGTAAGGTTTCTAAGGCTTTTTCTGCGTCACGCTTTGATACTCTCTCTAAAGGCTCTTCACAAGTTTCACAACCCTCCTCTTCTTCTTCTTGTTCTATCTCTAAGAACTCAGAAATAATGTCGTCGTCAGTGAGCTCTTCCGATACTAGTACATCATCGTCCATACGCACAAAATCCTCAAAAGTGGGCTGCTGGTCATTTTCATTGCTACTACAAGCGGCAATAATCTGGTTCCATTCTGCAAGTGTTTCACAGTTCTCTTCCTCCTCTTGTAAGCTTTCAGGTTCCGGTTCATCCGTCACTTTGAATCCAGCTTTTTTGAAGCAGTTACTAATGGTGGTATTGCTCACACAAAACCAAGCTTTTCTCGCAAATCTCATTGCCTGGAGGATGTTAATTTCAGGGATTTTATTCTCTTCTATAGATTTAAGAACGTATTGTACGACTTCTTTTCTGTAGTAAACTTTAAAGTTGTTGATAACACCTTGATCCATTGGCTGTAATTTACTTGTAGTATTGGCAGGTAAATACAATAATTTAACGTAGTCTAATTCGGGCATATTATTATGAGCTGTGCAGTTATCAACAAACAAAACATTTTTTCTTTTTTGGGCCTTCATATTGGCCTTCACTTTTTCAACCAATCCGCGAATAAATCAGATGTCATCCAGCCCTTTTTATTGTTATTTTAACTAACAAGCAAAGTTTTGATACCTTTGAAGCATCTTGGATTTTTTGATTTCCCAATTAAGAGAAGTGGCAGTTTTTCAGTTCCAGACTTATTTGCACACACAAGCACAATAGTTCTATCTTTGCTCAATTTACCACCATGGCAAGGCTGACCTTTGATTGTAAAAGTTTTATCCGGAAGACACTTGTAGAATAAGCCCGCTTCATCAGCATTGAAGACGTTATCGGGTGAAAAATCATGTAATAAAGCTGGAAGATTTTTAATCCACTGATTACATTCATTGTTGTCCATAGCATTGCTCTCTCCACAAACATTTTTGAAAACGATATCGTTCCTTCTCTTAAAGCCCTCCAACCACTCATTACTGCCATAAAAATTATCAATACGCAGCTTACTCGCAAATTCTCGAGCTTTCTCCTAAATCATTGGGCCGCTTAATGGAATGTTTTTATTCCGTACCTGTTTCATCCATGTCGAGAGACATTTTTCAAATTCAGGATACTCTGCTGGTCGTAGACGTTTTAGTTTTCCGTCAATACACTGAGAACGTATTTTCTCCTTATTTTAAATAATTCTATAAAGAGTTGACTTTGGTAAATTAAACTCGGTGCACAGTTCGTCACGCGATTTTCCACTATCATATTTCAATAATAACTTTAATTTATCAGCGGATGTTAGAGAATTACACTTTCGTTTAAACATTTTTTGCACTGGTATTCACTCGTTTCTCGTACAAATTCTTAAATAGTGCTGATAAACAAAGCAAGTATGGAAGAATTTAGACTGTTTGTAAACAAGCGTGTCATAACTTGTCTAAACCTGATAAATTATCTCACTTATACGGGTTATTGAGCTACCAAGTCCCAATTATAGAGGTAAACATCGAAAAATCTATGAAATCTAATCTCAGTTAACAAGGTCTGAAAATTCCCAGTAACAGAGGTATTTTAAAGCAAAAGTGGCGGGACCTCATTGTAATTATCAATAACAGAGGTTTCTCACATATCCAGGCCCCAGCTAAACAGGTTTCACTGTATATTATTAAGCATAATAATTAATTTATTTTTCCTAATAAATCAATTATTTAACTTATAAGAATTACAGTATACAATTCACTACACCAATTTGAAATTTAAACTGGGCTTAATGTTATCTTTTAATATAAGCCTATAACCTTAACTTGGTATTAAAAAAACTAAACTAAAGCTATATTATCATTTGAAGAAAAAATACATGCATTTACAAGGTAGATATCTCTTTCTATACCTTTTAGTGAGACTAAACAACAATGCTATTTGTTTGTCTAGGAAGATATACCTGCTAGCAGCTGAGCTTGGAGGTGTGATATGTAACTGGAAGCCAACCTCAAGGTCTCAATCTTGGACAGCTTGCGATCCACAGGCTCTGTAGGTATGAGGGTCCTTAATGTCGTGAAGGCAGAATTAACGCTAAGGGAAAATGGCAAGAAATCAATTAGAGCAACACTTTTTTTATGTCTGTCTTGGCTTACAGTTCTTAGTTTAGAGTGGTTAGCTACTTCACCTGTATCTATTCAATTGATTGAGACAAGTGTGTTGCGAGCAGCTTTTGGAATCCAGTGCAGGCCTATCAGTGGGTCTCTAACACCCAATCTTTTATGTATTTTGTGAATTAAGGCTAACACTTAGAAAACATGTTCTTATTAATATAGAAATTAGGTAAGGGCGACAGAATAAAACATAATTTAAATATGACAATGAGCACACGCTACAGAGCTTTATTCATTAGTTAGTTCTGAAAAGTTGGCAATTGTATATTAGCTCTATCCCTTTGGCTTAACACAATAATGATCTGAATCTGTGCTTAGTTAATTTACACATCAAGGGTCCCTTAAAAGGACGCCATTTATAAACCTATTAGTCTACAGAAATTATTAAAACTTATATGCAGGCTTTTGGACCGCCCTTATTAATTTTAAATTTTTGAATATATTTTATTTAAGAAATAAAATCAAGAAAAACAAAAATATAAACAATTAGTACCATTAATGACTAAATATATTATTCTTATTACACTTTGGAGAGAATATCACAAAATGTAGTATCATATATTTTATTAATAAAGGCACAGAATGTTATTAAACAAATGTGTTTGTACTGGTGACTCTAAAACGAATAGGCTAAGTTAACTGTATATAATCAATAAACTAATTAACAGAGTCCGAATGAATAAAGAAATAGACTTTGACTCATGTGGTATCAACCATTAGCACTGAGTGTAGTTTTTAAACAATTTGATTTTCCATCTTCTGTCAATTCTGATATAGCTCTACTTCTTATTTATCCTACTTGTTAAGTTACGTGATTAATAACATTGTATTAAGACGTATCGATGATTAAGCCCTTATTTAGTTTTTATATATTGAAAACAACTTTAACTCAAGCCTTAAGACGAACTTAGGATCACTATCATCATTCTTCCCAATCCTGAGAATCTCCATCCAATCCTTAACCCAACTTTCTTCAAATACATGTTCATATTTATCCTCCCATCGATGTATTGGCATACCAAGGGTATTCTATATTCAGGTTTCCCAACTTAAATGTTGTGTACGTACGTGTCCAATCCTCCATACGCTCCATATGACCACTTCCCCTGACCCTGATGTAGCCAACGTTGGATGTATTTTGTATTTTATATAAATATGTTTACAAGAAGATCTAGGTTTAGTGTGTGCTGTGGAAAGGGTGAATAGCTGAGCTGCCATTGAAAGTAAACCATACTTAAAACATTGGACATCTTGGGAGTAGACATGTGATATTAATTGTTTAATATTTGGATCTGCATACATGTATAATATATATTAATAAGATAGTGCATATGTGCTAATGTGTTTATTTACTGTAAACCTTCTAGTTTACAGCAATAAAAGGGCCAACATTCGGTTTAAGAAAAAATTATATAAATTTTAGTCAAGTGTGAAATATTGTGTCAAGCTAATTAATCAATAGCCCAAGGAAGGCAAGTATTAAAACATTTGAGACGCAACAACCACACCCCACTTCATTCTATGTGCCTTGATTATTCTTAATACGTTTGGGGGTGCATACAAACCAAGAAATGCTTTGCTATGTTACTTTCTCCATTCTTATGTTTGTCCACCCCTCTAAGGCCCTAATATCTTTATCAGCAATTTGTTCTCAAAAGCTTTCAATTTATTCTCTTGCTACATAATATAAATAAAATATATAATACGAAAACGATTTTGACTTTAAATATAATTTTTTGCAAACCTATGAGAAAATAAAATAATAGGTAGTAATTTAAAAATATTTTTTTTAAATTAATTTTATTTCATAAAAGTGTGTAGAGTATTTGTCCTATCAAACTGTCCCATTCAATATTTTCTTGCCTAAAATATATTACTAATAAACTGTATTATGTTTTTAAAAACAAGATATTCATCATTCAAAAGGATTTGAAAAAATATCAGATTTGAGATTCAAAAAATAAAAGTTTTTTTATTTGCTTTTTTTAAAATATATTAATGAGAATTTTTTTTTCGAGGTTTGTTTTACTTTATGGTGGTTCAACCCAACATACTTATAGAAGTAACGTAGCAATCAAACTCCAGACCAGTAACTTAACGATTTATCTGATTACCAAACCTCTCCTTCACCTCTGACAAGACATCTTGTGAATGTGGGGGATGCCAGGCCTCCACCGTGGTTCGGATTCCACTTTAAACTGTAGTAATCACCCTACCATTACACATTAGCGTAAGTGCGTATAACCCGAACGGGTAGTAAGACGCTGTGCTAATAATAATAATAATAGTAATTTAACACTCAAGGCCGTAGACAGGGGCAGGGTTTGGGGATTCAACCCTCCCTCCTAAAAAAAAATTATGAACAGAATATATATGGCTTTATTTATGGTTTAAACAATAACAGAATTAAGATACAAATACAAATTAGGGGTCTGTGTTACCATAAAATCACTTCAGATAACTTTTAGAACTGTTTAGAATTTAGAATTTTTTCTAGCTTCCGGCAATTGGGGGATGTGCCTACTAACCCCCACCTTCCCCACCCCCTCCCTGAAATTATTGGCTGGCTTCGGCCTTGTTAACACTAATTAAATGTACGAATGTTACAATAAATGCATGATAACAAAAAGATTAACGTTTAGTTACTATTTATATAGTTTTCTCTTATATTTATATTCCGTTAAAGATTTTTTTTTCCAAGATTAGAATTTGATATTTGGGATTTTAAGGTAAATAGGAAGTTTATCCCAATCAATAGAGACAAAAAAAAAGACGATTAGCTTACAAAAATGCAAGAATTTTGATATTTAAAAGGCTCACGTATTTACAGGCTCTGAATGATTTTCTAAGTTTTAGAACTTGGTAGACCACCGTTCTTGCCTCCATAGTGAAACAATTGTGGCATGAATATTTTTTTCTCCATAACTCCTTTCCGTATGATCCTACGATCAAGATAGTCGGTTACAATATTATAAAAGAGACAATTTTCTTCAACTCTTATCTAAAACGTTTTTTGGATTGTCAAATAATTTCCAATCTTTAGCGGCGTAAATTGGAGAATATTCCACTAATTTTTGAAAAAGTTACTTTTTTTGCGTCTATTCTTTTGACAAGTTGTAGAAGCGCCGACCATACGAAAAGCTTATGAGACATTGACAGCATTTCTATCCCCCAATAATTTTCCCCGAACGCAGCATTTACAAGGGGAGAGGAGAAACTTGCAGAATAGTGGAAGTTTGTGCCATTCGAGTGGCAGATCTTCACCATAGAAAGCTTAGGTTATTATTTGTTGGCTTATGTTTAATTTTACACCTTATTTTACACGGTTAAAGGGTTGCAAAACCTTACTAAACATTTAGACTTTGTACCCTTCAACCTCGGTTATAGTGGAATTTACTGTTAAGTGTGTGTTTTTGTGTGTGTAGTTTATAACAGTGTTTTGGATTTTGCAATGGCTGCTTCCAAAGTGACCTTTTGTTTCATATGTGAATAAAACTTTAGACGAAAGCGGAATAGTTGAAGTGCAAAAGAGGGATATAAAACTCTTCCAATTTCTAGCGTCAAAATAAAATTTTTAAAAAAATGAGTGCTTCTTAACAAAGTGACCATGCACAGTGCATGCCAAAGACATTATAACAACGATAAACTGATTGCGTCGACTTATCGTCAAGGTAGTGATACGGCTCCACAGTCCTTGTCGTCGACATTGCTGAGATCGGCTGTGCTGACCTTTATTTCCAAAAAACATTGCTTCCTACACAGTAAAGAAGTAACTGAAGAAATTGTAAGTAAGCAAATAACTCGTTTGGCCGTTTGAAATACATTCTATGAAGTGTGAAAGCTATCTGTGAGAGACAGAGTCTTGAAAGTAGGGAATTGCAACGATTAACGGGCTCTAATGATATTTGACTTTATACAACATGTTTATGATCTAGTCGCGGTAGCTGCGAAATACCATAATGTATGCATGAAAATAATTGTACATTACCATCGACTGGACTAAAGAGAGGGCATCATTTGGCTAACAATATGGATGATGAGATAGAATATATCTATTCTTAACAGAACGAGAATTCTGATGAATGTAAATTCTCCCTCAACGATGATAAAAAAAACAGATTGAAGAGGATTATCGGCCAGGTATCCAAACAGTCAAAGCACGCTTATTACAGAAGTATGGTGACGATATTATTATTGTAGAAACCGTGAATAAACCACCAAATGTCTGCTTTTGGTGTACTATATGTAAAATACTGACAGACACTTGGTAAAAGGAGGGGGAAAAAATCCAACTGACATGAAGAAAGACTTCGACTCGTTCAAGCCACAATTGCTATCATCTTTGAAGATATAATATCGGAAGTTTACAGTACAGATATATATCCTCTTAATGATAATTTTATTCAAAATGTTAATACCACTGGTCCACAGTCGTTACGTTTTGTGTTTTTGTGGCTGGTTCAATTTTGAAATACAAACGTGGCCCCCCCTGGACAAATGGGGAGGGGAGGGGGGAATACACGACTTTGTTTCATGCTGTAATCTCTGCTACACTACTACACTACTTGTGTTACAAAGAAAGAAGAAAATGTCCATGACGTTGTAAAGAAACGAAGTGGAGATACGCAAAGGAAAGTAATATACACATCAACTAAAGTTTTGTATAATACTATATACAAGGTTTATACATTTATTTGTCATCATATTATACATTTAAAGAATCAAACAATAAAATTAAGACACCTTGAGAACGTGAACTTATGAAACGAACAGAGATTTTTTTTATGAAATAGCGTCAATCCTAAAAGCAAACCAAAGATCATTAAACGTCATTTTCTCCTCCCATCACTGGACAGCTTTACATGTTTGTTCAGTAGTGTTTGTGTGTCCTTCCCCTGGAAGAGCTCCTAAACTCTGCCCAGTATGCTTAAAATGAGGTTATCCATGACCTTTAGTGAAAGATTGTCCCATTCCTCCAACGCAGCACCAATAAACTGCTGCACATTCTCAGGCGGATGGGGACAAAGACGAATGGCCTATTTAAGCATGTCCCAAGCATGCTTATTCGGCTTCATGTCCAGTGAATGTGAAGAGTATTCAAATCAGATGATGTCATTGCATATAAGACACTGCCACTGAGTCATTGTCATCGTCCATTAAGAAGTGATGTACTACTGCCCTTCTTTATTGAAGCACAGTAGGTTCCACGATGTCCTACACTTATAAGATGCCAGTCATGATGCCTTCTATGGGAGTAAGTGGTGTACGTTGACCTAACATCATCCCACCACAAAACATCCCAGGTCCTTCACTGAAAGCTGGGGCCTCCTGCACATTTCCGCACTGGTGTTGGCGTCCAGACTCCCGTACGTCCTGAGTCGGGCCTCAGTGCAACCCTACTCTATATGAAAAACAAGATATTTCTCTACTGTTGAATGGTGCAATTTTTTTGCGTGGTGGCACAGTTTCTTCTACAGATGGAGTTTGATGATCGTAGTGTGAAACGCTTAATTGTTCTGTGGGAATTGAGTCAAAATTCTTGCAGTTGCTTACACACTGTCTGATAAAAAAATGTAAATCTCAGATGCTTGGGATAGGTCACTTCCAATAGCCATGGCCGTGGAACTTGGGTGCCTCTGCGTGGGTGTATGATGCCTGTTTACAGGCAGCTATGATGCAAACAGACTGAATGTGCTTTGATAGCTGAACCAACGCCCTACTGCTGTTAAATCATAACCCCGTAAATTGTCTAGTAAACAGACACGGACACGCGCTTTACTGTGCTGGATTTCGAATAATATTACGGAGTGCCAACGTCACCATATAGTAGCAGAGCATTAGGTGCATGGTGTCCCATATACATTTTATGGCATTATGAAAAACATTTGTTGATATGAAGGCCTATACATTGTATATCTCTATAGGGTGTATATACCACTTCTTCGAACATTTCTTTCTTCGAAGTACAATCTGCTTGTAATTCAAGGATATTCTTTTATCTTTTATTTAATCTCTTGGACCTTTATGTTCACCCCCACCTCTATATAATCCACTTCTTCGACAGTGCCTCCAGCCGATAGGAATGAGGAAGTGGGGCCGCAACTTCTTAAAATGTGACAGTCATAAAAGTGTAGTTTGTTCGTAGCTCGGGAATATCGTTTAAACATTCTTCAAGTTTTTGAATCTTATACTACCCTCCCATCTACGCTCGAATGGGCGTTCTTAATCAAGGTTATTTACCTTGAGTATCTGCCTATTTAATAGGAACATAGGGGTGAAAAAAATAAACTTGTTGGAGTATCTCTCAACCTTTCACTAAACCTTCTATCATAATAAGCCCAGCTTTTGGTAAGCTTCGGCAATGCTCTCCTGTGTACTAATAGAAGTGTTGATGTGGATAATGTATTTATCTCTTTCAATTTAGGCTAACTTATGATTGTGTGGCTGAAATGGAAGTAGCGTTCAACTAATAGACACAAAACTGAGGTAGTGGGGGTAAAGTAATGATGTAAAAATATATTATAAAACAAACGTGCAATAGTCTTAAAAATATATATTTAAAAATGCTATTTCCAATTATAAATACCATTTGAGTCCATTATATCTAACCCCTGTTTTAAAATGTATTACTAATTTTATTTAGCCTAGCGTTTATGCTAAAAATTATATAATTAGTATGCCTACATACATTTTCCAATAGCTATCAATAGGGCCAACTTAATGTTTAGTTTAATTTACTCTTTCTTTGAAGGTATGCTTATCGGTACGAATTAGTTGACAGTATTACACACCCCTGGCACCACTCTCCAGAGTAGTTACCTTAGGAGTGTAAGCCTACTCTTGCCAATATACTCCAATAAAATTAGCTCAACTACTCAAATTTATTTTTCAGCACATCCAAATTCATATTTTATAGAAGAGTAGGCTCGTATCTATAAAATGTTGATTCAATTGAACGTCTTCTAAATGCCAAAATACATAAAAGATGTTAACCCTGGGAAGTTGTCCATTGGTTTAAATGTATATACTGTACATAAACACACTATAGATCACAAATCGAAATGAATTGCCTCCAATATTGTTGTATTCACTACGTATATTATCAGAATACAGACCTATTTAATTTTTTTACTGGCTTCCAACATTTATTTTTTATGAAAAAATAAATAAATAATACGTTTAACATTTTATATAATAGTCTCGTGGGGATTTTACGTAAAAAAATATATATACACATTTATTTACGATCAATCATTCAAAGAATAAATATATGTTTTAATTTTATTTTATTTTATCTCTTAGTTTACAAAAACCTCGTCAAGTTGAAAATTATTTTCATAAAATTTGGAGTTGAATAAGTTATAATTTTGGGGTAGAAAATTTGTTTTCATCGGATTTAATTTTTAAATTTTTGACAATTGGATCCCCCCAAAACTTTATTTTCTTGTCAGGTTAAACAGTTTCATTAAAAATTGTTTGGCCACAGAATTGTGTGCATCTATATATATATATATAGCTTTTCTACGTAAAAGTTTTTTTTATACACAAATCGTAGTTCTTTAGCTAAAAAAAAATAACAACACATCTAAGAACTCTTAGTTTTGCTAAGTATTTGTGTTTATTATTGTTGAGAAATTAAAATAATATAATTTAAAAATTCTATTTTAGTTTTTATACTTAAAAAATTAATCAAGATAGCCCTATTTTGTTGTTTAATTTGAAGGTAATTTATCAGTATTATTTATTTTTCTGCATAATTTATTTTAAGACGTTATTATTCCTGTCTGAAATAATATTAATGTATAATCATTATTAGCAGTAGCGGATCCAAGGTGTAGTGATTGTTTTCCCTCTCAAACGAGTAAGAATGTTGAAAACCATGCCAATATAATTATGAATGATTAATTTAAATAATAATTGCAGTTGTGTCCAGAGCTACGAGGGTAAAATTAGTTGGTCTAATAAAATTTAACTTTTCATTTGAAATTCGAAATTTATTTTTGGTGATACATTTTGATAGAAAATGAATCACTACTATACTCCACAGAATTAACTTGAGGATAGCTCTGACCACTATTAAGACGCGACGCATAAAAAAAAAATTAGTAACCAATTATTAGATTAATTCTTAACAGCACCAATCAGTTTACAGTCGTTATTCTAGCATTATATGTAAGGTTGTCATGTCACGTTCATCAGTAAACAACCCTTAACCTTTGAGGACTGGCGCTGTTGAGTTTTTGTAACATCCTATAATGTTCTAAATAATATCATAAACACATACTTTAATAGTTAGGTCTACATATGATTATTTAAGCAATATTATTGAATAAATATTTGAATGATATTGTATTTGCACAAATTTTATATAAGGAAATTACAATAATTTTAAACTGTTACAAAACCATAGCTTTAAAGGACTTTTCTTCCACGAGTTCCTTCTTACAATCTATATTTTTGTGTATGGATAATAACGAACGCACGTGAATAACAAATACAGCAAGCGACGTGATAGAACTTACACGAACTAAGAAATGTGGACATACTGCTGTAATGAGCCAGACGTGTGACATCACGACTGGCGCCATTTCGTTTTCACAACATTCCTGTATGGCACCGGTTAAAACTCCCGTATCTCATAAAATAAACATTTTCTATGTTTGATGACATCATACTACCCATCAGGAACTAATTGAGGAATACTTGGAGGAGATCCAATCTAATTACCTTTAATTTAACAATAAGATTTTAAAAATACAGATATTGCGAGAATGCAACAGCGCCAATACCCGAAGGTTAATTTGAGGACTAAATATCTAGAGGTATAGTCCTGAAAAGTATTTAGCCATAGCTGCTACTGGCTAGAGCAAAGGAGGTAGAACTGGGCAAGGCAATAAACTCATAAACGACCCGATCCGTTACAATACGGACAAGTGTGTGTCAACTTAAAAGTTTGGAGCACACTTTTCCGTAACGTAACGCATCGGATCGTATCGCTCCGTGCCACCTGGAATATATTCTCGATCCTAGTTTTTCCCATTTTCATTCTAAATAAAGTAGGTAGAAATGTCACACGAGGGCTTAGATTGTTTAGATTTTTAATAAGAATGCATCAGTTAAAGTTTAAATAAGATAACTTTATTAACATATGATTTTTAAAAGGCATGAAAAATAAATTCGAGAGGGTAGCTCACACTTCATGGCATTGGCTCGCTACAGCCCGCATTGGACAGAAATAATATTTTCCACTGCAAGCTAGGTCAAATGTGCACCACCTTCCGGCTCGCACCTTCCGGCTCGCCTGTATTCGGTTATGTCCGCTACCTTTCGATGACACCTCTTGGTCAGCCTTATCACAAATACAATGGTTGGTCTGGATGTCGAACAATAGACGAAGAAAAGTTAATTTTATTATTTATTAGAAACACGCTTTTATTTGATATGGGCAACTCAAATTATTTAAATCCCATATAGACTTAGAAAAGGTATTTAACTAAGTGATTCAAGTAATTTGAGTTGCCCATATCAAATAAAAGCGTGTTTCTACTAAATAATAAAATTAACTTTAAATTATTTAAAGAGAAATATTTATTCTGTTTAACTATGGATATAAGTATAGCCTATTGTTGGAACGTTGGCGCTCTGATGACACTACCATCAAGTGCCATTTATATGTTGATTGTTAAATAAAATCATTTACACCACATAATAGATATTTACAAGCTAAAAGTTTGGAAATAGTTCAAATATATTAGGTAAAAATGTATTAATAGGCGTAAAATATTCCCTTGCACTAATATATGAATAAAATATGTATGTAGGTATTGTCTCTAAGATGTCTGTCCTACACCAAGTTTCTATGAGGTTATTAAGAAGTATTAAACTTGGAATAAACTACTTTTGATTATTTTGTAATGAATAAAATGTTAATGTTTTGCATGGAATCCATGTCCGAACCACAGGAGACGCCCGCAGGTAAATGAAAGCTTACACACGAGACACAAATTGTGGCACCCCACCACTTTGAAATGGTTAAATTTTCTATACTGATAACCTAATCCCGTATATCACTCATTGACTCTCATATGAAGTAGAATATGAGTAATTTATTAAAATTTAGCTCTTACATTATGAAACATAAATATGTATTATTTTTGAATAAGGTATACAAATAAGTATCTCAATAACGTTTTATGGAATTTTTAAATTTTCAATGAAGAAATTATAAGGAAAAATCTAAATGTTAAATTGTCCAATAAAAACCTTGAAAAATTAATTTAAAAAATTAGCAAAAAAAGAACCTAAATAAAACCAGAAATAATATACTTTTTGAATTTAGTTATTATAGATGTAGGTTTTATCTGCTGTATGCAAAGCCAGAAAACGGCCAATGGACGGATTTCAATCCCAGGATTGGACGTTTTAAAATGATTAAAGCCGGAGGTTCTATTAAATGCTCTGGTTCTGACCGTCTCCAAACAGCCAAACCTAGGATTGTGCAATTACTAAACGACCACAGCTTGAAATAACATTTTAGTCCGTTTCTCGACCAGACTGACCAGGTGGCGCGCGCCCAGTTTTGAGCAGCCACATGAATTCAAGAGGACAACTCGATCTAATCGCTATGCAAACAAAACCGGACAAAGAGTACACATTTATTTTAAATTAGCAAGACCACCTGACTAGATTTGTTTTCTTAAGCCTAACTTAACCTAACCTAATGACTGTATTTTCAACGTAGGTCGTTTATCAATTGCTCAATCCTAGGTTTGGCTGTTTGGAGACGGCCAGAGCCCAAAATTGAATAGAGCTACGTACGGGCTTTGGTCATTTTAAAAGGTCCAATCCTAGGATTGAGCGAAAAATAAATCCAGTGGCAGTTTCCGGGCTTTGCATCAAACATATACAGCAATACGAATTTAGTAAATGTATGCTCTATATTTTATATATTAATTATGTACAAATAAATAAATATAAATTATATTTTAACTGATCGTTTTTACTTTGTGATTGTTTTTTATTCTTTTATGAGTCTGAGTTTGTATTTTATGTTGTTTTTAAACAGTCTTATATTTTGTAGAGTAATATTATAAACTGATTTTCATACTATCATCTTTTAAAATTAGAGTGCATAAATAGCTTTTATTTATGTTTCATTCGATGCATTTAACGTGTGCTTACTGAACCGACCGGTTATATTAGCACGCGAGAATTTCTATGAGCGAGCGTAAAAGGTCCTACTAATTTTGGTCGGTAAAGGTATTTTCACATACCTCCCAGGGTTCTTTTACAAGCCACAATCAACACGGGACCGACGACTATACTTCCCCTCCGAAGGAAGTTGTGTTACAGATTTTTATCGCTAAAGTAAAATCCGTTGACCTAAGCTGGGTTTAAATCCACGAACACCGGGTCCTGAGGCGAGCACTTTACCCCTAGAACAATTATAGAAAACCTTTAAAAGCCAATCTTAAGTTTTTTTGATGAAGTTATGAAGCGGCTTGCGTGTGGCCACTCTCATCAAAGAGTGACTTTAGTGGCGCCACAGTGTGAAACGATACTAAACTTAGATATGAAATAGACTATATTAATTGATGATTAAAGTCAGCCCCGGCCAAAGGTCACCGTCTTCAACACCTCTCGGTATCATAGGTATAAGAGTCATTTAAGTGAGACGACTGAATTGTATCCACTCTGAATGGCAGCCATTCAGACATTTCTTAAACAAGCACCACAAATAAAAAGTCTGA